>JBBPMY010000311.1:0-19987 GCA_038090615.1 Phylloporus gajari
CTTCCCAATATCATCCTTAAATCAAATCTCCCTGCTGTGGAAGATTGGATCAGAGCCCTGACTGCAGCTAGGAACAAGGTACTTATGGTGCATGACCTTGCATGACAGATGATGAAGAACTGACAAAATGTGTCTTTTACTCCATTTAACAAAGGAGATAAGTGTGGTTGGAAGGAAGGAATCTCAACTGAGCAGCACCAGATCCAAAGTTCCTACCAAAGCAGGAAAGCCCATTCACTATCACAGAAGTACTGTCACCCATCACCTCATCAGCAAATCCAGGGGTTACTAGATAGTACCATAGTACTCATAGTGAGGGTCTATGTAGACAGTACTGTCATAGTAGTTATAGTGTCTCATAGTGGTCATAGTATCTCATAGTGTCTCACAGTGTTTCATAGGTATTCCCCAAGACCCTTGTCCCAATATTTGTTAAGTCAAAATTCATCAGTCAGTGCATAGCTGTTAGTAGAGGACAAGTGCTTATTTGCAGTCTTACTCAACCATGGTATTAGACTTGCAGGGGAATGAAGTTGATTGAGAGGAATGACATGCCCCAGATATTTGCCATTTGCTCTTTTTGCCCATCAGAGAACATGTATTAATGCCATTCAATCACATTTGTTCCCCCCTTGAGACACAATGTCAAACTGTTGCACATATATGAGAAATTTCCTCAACCATGACAGCTTCTGACCATGAGGTGGTACTGGATGGAAGATGAGTCAGAGCTTGCCTACCAAATGGCCTACTTGAGAGACCAAGTGAGAGATGGGTTCAAAATTAACAATTTCAACTCACCTGTAAGTCCAGATTGTGGCCATCCCTTTCTAGGGTCAACATTAAAGATTGCTACATCATAATGGCCATATTTCCAGATAGAAGATGGTTGGGAAGTGGTGATAGTTTGAGTGGGATCTAGACCATTGTTCAGGTAGAAAGGTGTTTGTTGGAGGTGTACAGAGTGCCAGACAGAGAGATGTGAAAAAGGGAGATGGCAATCCCAGGCTGACAAGCATGGCCCATGAACAGAGTGAGGTAGTTGTGATGTTTCATGTTGAAGATAATCACCAAGTGCAACATGGAGATTGGGAATTTGAAATTGTGTTGCAAGGTCATCAATTGCACTTTGATTAATCTTGGGTCCCTAGTGAGGTTAATTGCAGTGCAACAGGCAATGAAAGAGCAAGGTGGAAAGGGAGCAGAAGAGGAGGATGACGACAAGAGTTGACATGCCTTGTAGAAGTAATCAGTAGAGGAATGCTTTGGTTGGCCAAGTTTCACAATGGACTGGAAGAGATAAGTATCATCATCAGTACCAGTTTCAGCCCAAGCAGAATCCATTGCATCAACACATTTGTCATCCTCACCATCCTCACCATCAATGTGTGCAACATCTGGAAGCTCTCATAGGGACATCACAAGCTCAAATCTTGAACATTTTTCAAGATAATCAAGGTACCTGCAAATCTGTGGATCAACATCAATGTTATTACTACTTCAAGCAGGGTTTTTGATCATCAAGATGTGGGCATGCTCCATCACATTGGCAGTCCACTGCATCGGGATGTCCAAGTCACAAATAGCAGGCACAACATTTTGAAGCAACTCAAGCTTGGGTATGTACCAATTTGTGATCACATTCTTCTTTCCATACCAACCCCAGCCTTGATTATGTGGGACTTATGTTCATGGAATGTATGGAGTGATGAAAGCAGAGTGTCACAATCATTATCATTGAGTTTGGGAGCTTGTGTGAGGTAACAAAAGTCAAGGAGAGCACAAATCATGATGACCACACCAGGAGGTGCAGAGCCAGCAATGACTACAATAAGGGATCTTTGAACATCCTGTTGAGTTCTCCTGGTTACCTGTTTGAGCTGTGAGATCTCTCCTACAAAATGTCAAACCCCAACATGCAGCTGGATAACAGAGTAACAAAAGTCTATTTCCTTGGCACTGATAATGTTGATTGCCCATCAAACTGTGTGGTCCCAGAGTTTCTTGTGCCATTTGTGAAATGGCTCTGTAGTCAGAAACCTTGGTGGATTCACCATGAGCCAGTGTTAGAAAAAAAGAAACATGATGCTGTTTAAATGGAATTCTTTACCTGTGGCAAGGTATTGTTGTAAATCATCAGGGTGAACCTTGATCTGCTGAAGTTGTCCCAAAGTGTGAGACTATGTGTGCAGGGGATGTTGGTTCAAATCTCCAAATTACTTGTATGTCATGGTTGTGATGGGTGATGTTTTCCCCCCTATGCCTGACAGTAGACAAGCTTCTGACAAGTCAATGATGTATGAAGCAATCAGTGTGAAACAGAACCTAAGATTTCTCAGAGGGTCATTCATCATCATGCTGAAGCAAGCAGCATCTTTCAATGGCTGCAAGATGATATCAAAACATTCATGAATGATCCAGTCAGCCAAGAGGCTCTAAATATACTAGGACTTATGGATAAATTTGGGAATGGGAAGAAGCTTCATGAGAAGGAATGCTTCAGATGACAGCTTGGCTCAAGTTGATGGGTGAATGTTTGCAAGCCCAAGTAACAATGGGTGGGCACACCAATCACCAACCAGCACTGAGATATTTGTCTTGTCAGATGCGAGGATGACACTGAGAAGCATTGCTCCATCAGGTAGTTTCATCTGGATTATGATTAATCATGAATTCCAATATATGAATGAGAAAACTTACTTGCATCTCCCAAGCAGCATTCTCAGTCATCCATTCACTATACACACAGACAAGGTGTTTGGCAGTTTGATATACACAGCAGGGGACAAGGGTGAGTTTGTTGTGAAACAATGGGTGATTAAATAGCACCTCCAAGCATTTAAAAGGGTCATGGTAAAAGAGCCTGACTGGAGACTTTATTGGTATAGTGGGCAAGAGGAGGTGACATTGCCATTCAGGGCCACTTGGAAAGAGCTCTGTGATACCCTGCAACTGACATACTGTCCAGAATGAGAGGGGAGTCTTTTAACCTGGTTGAACTCTCACTTTGTAAACACTCAACATTGAGTAGTTGTGAAACCTACCAGCTCCAGGGATAAAAGACTATTGATCACAGCCATACTCAGGCCAGAATGTGTCAACCAAAGCCCAAACTCCCAGTCAGTATGGGACTTGAAGGGATAGTACAGATTGGAGTGATGTTCTTGCGAGAATTGGTCCTGATCAAAGCAATTGAGAAAATATTTCTGTTGGTGTGCAAAGATGGCAGTGGCACCAGGAAATTCCTCAACAGTATCCTTGTATGAATCCTCCAGTTGGTCCATGTCCATTTCATCATCCATGGCCCAGTCTCCAGACACTCCCCAATACTCAGGTGGGTTGGGGCTCCTCTGGATGTCTTTGTCATCAGCTTCTTGTTCAATGAGCTTGCCAATTTGGACAAGATTGTTGACCTAGCCAAAGCAGTAAGAAGTAGGCTGATTCATGTGTTGAAGGACTGCATTGTCCAAGGAAAGAACTTTGCTACAGCTCAGGCAGCAAGGCATCTGGCTAAGATAGCATGTGAACCTTAGGTGCTGAATGTTTGAATTTTGAATGTTACTTACATAGTTGTATCCCTCTCAAAATCTTGATTTCATGTCTTCACTCCCACCATCTTCATTCCTTCCTTCATCTCTTTCTTTGTTCACTGTGTTCTATGTTTCTCAAGTTTTTCCTGCACCAGAAACTCAGGCTGCATTGCCTATTCGTAACCCACCTATGAGTCTCTCTGCTCCACTGCATACAACTATACTCTACAAACCCCAGGACAATGTGGCTATTGTCAATGACAATTCAATCTCAACTGGAGGAGAGACACCTGATTCTTTGGGACTGTCAGTGAGTGACAGTAATTACTTGTGGTATTTTGTTTGCTAACTATGTTCAACATAGTCCCTGAGCTACATAAGTGACCCATCTGCTCCCTACCTCCATCTAAAGGTTGCCTGTGCAAGACAGGTGGTCTTGCAGACACAGATGTGCCTTGCCACTTGTCAAATATTGGAGCATGTGTCTCACACATGCCTCAATCACCTGAAGGTTCAGCACTTCAAAAGAGCCATCTAAGAGGTGAACAGCAATGTCAGGAAATGGTGTGATATGATTCACCACTCAGGGCAACCCCTCCATTCCTCACCAGTTGTTCTATGACATCAACAATATAACCACAATACCTATGTGCTATCTTTTTTATGTCAAAAATATATGCTAACTGTGAAGCTAGATTTATTCCAGAGGGCTGTTCATGATGATGTGTTTTTTGTGGACCTGCATTAGCTATTATATTCTATTGTGTGTCTGTGTCCTTACAAAGTGTTTACTCTCCTCAAGCAAGTTGCTGACTGTGGGAGGATCTCAGACTTGTGGCTATCCATTGTAGCCATACAACAGGCTGAAGTCACAGACACAAGCAAGCAACATAGAAGAGCTCTGAGAACACCCCACTAAATGTAACCTGAGAGCCACCTGATGTACAGAGGTGTAAGGCAAGAGTGTGGAGTGGAACATGTTGAGATGATGAGATGTTTCTAGCTTGTTGAAATTATATTTGTGGTCAGTAATTGTACAATCCAACCTCACCTGGCCAAAACTAGACATTGAGGGTTCAGGAGTGCCCAGAGGGCTTGATATGGTCATACAGTAATTGTATTACAAAGCATGATAATCTTAGAACTGCTCCTATTACTAAATAGAAGCTATATATACTATATGTACTATAGATGCTATGAACACTGTGGTACTATGTACTTTGGACACTATGGACACCATGGACACCATGACACTATGACACTATGTACTTTAGACACTATGAAACTATGAAACTATGAAGACTATGTGTCAACTATGAACACTATGAACACTATGGCAACTATGGCAACTATGGTAAAATCCTGGTTTTACTGATGCTATAAACTCTGACTCCCCAAAACTTGATGAATCTACAATGTCTTCCATGCTTCCCTTCTCTCCCCTTACATCAAAAATGAAGCACATGGAAGGAGCTTCCCAGCACCACCATCTGATCTGATCAGAGGAGAGGAGCAATATGAAGTTGAGGCAGTACTGTACTACAGAGATGCATCATCACAAAGGCAGTTCCTGATTAAATGGAAAGGCTATCTGACCAGTGACAACTCATGAGAACCTAAACAAAACCTGTCCAATGCCAAGGACATTCACAGGGATTATAAATGACGGTATCCCACAGTCTGGCCCACAGTCACTCACCTCTCCACTCAATTCCTCCTCACTCCCAAACATTGTTGCCATGGCCATTGAACTCTCCCAGATCGAAACCTCTTCCACTAAACATTATCTCTCCCTCCTCTTTACTCACACCTTCTATCATCAAGAATCTTCTGAACTCAACTACATCCACATCAACCGCTTCCTCCACAATAAATTTTATGCTGAACTGTTGTCTCATTTCCTAGATGAACAATCTCTTTTCCATCTCCTGGTCCACTGCTTTCAGATAAATGTTGTATTGACTACTCTGCTCCCTACTCAAGCTGTGGGTCCTTTTGACCTCACCCTTACAGGATATGCCCTTCAGACACAGAAGAGAGATCTTCTGAATGCCCTCTATGCCTTGAATTTCAATTCAGTCATTGACTTCATCCACAAATATCATGCAGAGTATCATTCATCTCCCCCTATCCTTCCAGTACCCCCTCCTCCAGCTCATGTTGTTGATCAATCCATCTCTCCTGCTCCTAGCAATTATTCCTCCACCCCCACCATCTGACCTATGCCTTGCATTGTCCATATCATACTGGATTCTCCCCATTGTACCTAGACTGACAACAAAGGTATCTACCTTTATGACTTGGAGCAGCAAGTGGAGGACTTGGCTCTGTATGATTCTGCAGATGGAGAAATCACAGATGATGCCAGCCAAGCTAACAAAATGGGATCCCTGACCCAGGAATGACTAGATCAGATCAATGGTTGAAGACCTGGTAGTCTTCAGGATAGACCAGAGGTAATGTTACAACTTGCTCTGATCTGTGATCAGGCTACACTTTATTTCATTCCATTTCTACTCATCACATTATTTTTTTTCTTCTATTGGATGTACATTCTCACATAGTCCAGGACAGCCTTTCCTTTTCTCAATGACATAGATACTATGACTCATCCCTCATCATTGCATCCATCTTCCATAGCCTCATTCATCATTTGATACTGTGGAATCCTTGTGTACTGTGGATTCCTGTTCTTACTGCGGACTGCAATTTCCTATACTGATAGTTACCCAAGGTGTTCCATTTCCACTCTTCTTATCTTACCACAAGGGTATATAAAGCCATCAGTAGTGTACTTGTATTCCTTAAGCTAGATCTCCTCAGTCATACCTGATTTGTGGACCTCATCTCTTCAGTTTGTCTGACCAGTCTTCTTGCTTCACTCAAATCTTGAACTCGGTGTTCTTTGAGGCTACAACTTGAACCTACCCAGTACAAGAATAACAAATAATGGGAGTTTTCAATATTGTGACTTACATCCTAGTCTTGATTGAACTTCAAGAGAAATATCTCTCCAGTTCTATATAGTACTTGTGCCTTTATAGAGATCCATCACCCATGCAAGTGAACTTACAAATCAGGAGTCTGAAACATTCTCCATTTGAATGTCCTCATTAGAGGCTGTGAAGAACTGAGGATTGAGTCTGTGTTCAGACAGGTCTTTAAATAGGGAGAAGGTAGGTGAATGCCTAGGAGGCACAGAATGTGGAGGGCATGGAGAAGGGGTGCATTCATGCACAGATATTGATAGTTGTCATTGTGACAGCAGAGTGGAGTTGATGAAAATATTATACAACTCCCTCCAGCATAGGGAAAATTTTGAGGCACCTAGATCAATTAGACATCAGAGGCTTTTGAAGAAGAACTGAACATGCACTATATTGAGCAGGCAATTGGGGTGTGGACACAATGTATATGATATGATGAAGGATAGAAGTATGGAGTTAGATAAATAAGATCACTAAAGATCCACTTTCAAATTTTATACATTTGTCCTCCACCTCTACACCATGGAAAGTCACTGCCACCACAGTCTTAAGACTTCACCTCCCTCTGACAATAATTCAATAATACAGAAGAGCACTTTTCAACATCCTGTGACACCTGGTGAAGTCAATTTTGGGTCTTCACCTTCAAATTCTGCAGCACCTGTGTTATCTCAGTGCCCCCCCACTCTGTCCAAAGTTCCTGGACTACCACTCCACTTGTTGGTACTCCTAACACAATTGGCACTATTCACATTCCAAAGTCTCCCAGTTTATGACATCTGTACCTATCAAGGGATCACCCTTAGTTCAGCAAAACTTTACTGTGTCTAAAAGTGGGATAAATCTAATGATCTGTGGACTTATCATATATTAGCCAATATTAACATGGATTTTGAAAGGAACTCAGAGTGAGGATGAGCCACTAGATTTTGAGCAGGAAGAATTTGAAGTGGAAGATGCCTGCTTAATTCTCAAGGTTGCAAGAGTGTGTCATGTGGTCTGTCAACTTGAGCATGACCTCACTGAGGCCAGAGATGGAAAGAACCTTGTGCTTTGCAATTTGTATAAGTATTGAGCCATACAAGCAGGGAAGATCCTGGCAGGTGTCAAATATGATGTCAGCTACATTTGGAATTTGATATACAATCCCAGTATTAGAGACCATGTCTTGGACATACCATCCAAATCAAAACACCATCACATGTTTCCATCTGATCTCTCTAGCCTTATTACCTTTGCTCTGGACAGTCCTCAAAATTGTATGTTTGCTCATCTGGTAATGTTTTCATTTGGTTCACATCTTCAGAGCTTACTAGTATTGAGTCTCAAGGTGATCTTTGTTTTCTGGTTGCATGTAAGGATACCCTTCAGAGTTATTATTACTGCTGTACATTGTCTTATACTGTTGATTGTGTATACTGTTGCAAATGGTAATAGTGAATAGCTGTTGAGAATGTTTGAGTAATTAGGAGGTACTGACACATCTTGTGTTCTATCTGTTACACAGAAGCAAGTACAAACACAAACAGGTATCACAACATAACAGATCTCAACTTGTAGCATATACAGCACCCTTTTCAATTGATTCTGACACTATCTGCATTCTGTCTACACTCCTAGTCATGTTTATCATCATCAAACTTGACTTGATCCTCTAGAAGGCCTGATGGGCTGGGATCTTGACTCTGTGCATTCAGATAGGCTTTGCACTGATTCTGGGTTTTATCTTAGCATTCTGGGATGTCATGGTGAGTAGTGGGTGGCCTAGGGTGCATGTATTGATTTATGTTTACAGTGTCTGTACTGACTCATATACTTTACAGTTAGTACACTTGTCTTGAGTTGAATTGCCAATTGTTTACAGTGACTTCCAAAATTGAGTCAATGTTTTGAGATTTTGAAGTGTTTGTTATATAACTCAGGGGAAAGAACAAATAGAGCCAAAGTGTAAGTAGGTGATAGAAAGCACATGCTTCTGGTCACATGTAAAAAAATATTAATGTCATTTGGATATGTATCCATGGAGATATAGTCAATTCAAATCAGCAAGTCATTGACTCAATTTTGTAACTATGTGTCAAATCTACAGAATTATCCAATTCTAGTACTTTGTGTGACCTCCTTTGACCTTGATCACTGCTTGTATCCTCCTAGGCATGCTTTCAATCAAATTCTGACACACCTCTGGATCTATATTGTTCCATACTTCTGCCACTCTTTCCTAAATCTCCCATACTTCTTTAGCATGTCTTGGATACTTGGCAAGCTCCTTTTCGATATGATGTCAGAGATGTTCAATGGGATTGAGATATGGAGATTGTGGAGGCCAATTCAGGACTTTGATATCATTGTCTTCCATCCACTTCTTGACCTTTTTGGAAGTGTGTTTAGGGTTATTGTCCTGTTGAAAGATGACATCCTCTAAAGAAATTCCAGATTCCATCAAGCTAGGAAGCAAGTTTTCCTTCAAAATGTCTACATATTGGTTGGCATTCATCCTCTCCTCAACTTCTGCAAGGTGTCTAACACCTTTCTAACCCATACACCCTCATACCATGATATTTCCTCCTCCAAATTTCACTGTTCCCTGAACCTCTCTGTTAATAAGGCCCTCACCTGCCTGTTTCCATACCCATTCTCTTCCATCTGATCCCATCCTGTTGATTTTGGTCTCATCTGACCAAACAACTCTCTTCTAATCCTTAATAGACCATTCCTGATACTTCAGGGCAAAGGCTAAACACTTCTTCTTGTTTCTTACAGCAAGAAGTGGATTTTCTTCTTTGTTACAGCCTTGAATAATGTTTTTTAAGAACTCTTCTTACTGTCTGTGAGGAGACAGGACTGAGAATGATGGAATTGATGTGATAGGTGGCCTGGACAGCATTGGCAGCCCTGCCTGTATTGATTTGAGTGATGATAGCATACTGAGAAGTGGCTGAAAGCTTGGAGGGACAGTCAGAAAGAGGTCTAAGTCTATTGGGCAGGAGATCCCTGAGTACCCTAGAGACAGTAGACTGGCTGACACCAAGTTTGGAGGCAATAGAATGACTAGAATGACCATTAGAGGCTAGAGAAAGGATGTTTTCTTTTTTAGAGAAGGAAATAGGATGTATAGTGAATCTGAAAGACATGAGAGATGAAACCAGTACTTAAATAGTGTCAATTGAGGTGGTTACTATGGTATAGTAACTATGGAAACCATCAGTTATGCTTCCATCAAGGGCTATATATGATAGCTGTCAAACTTTGACAGATGTGACAGGTAGTTACACAATTGAGTCAACGACATATTAAATTGAATTGACTATATCTTCATGGATACATATTCAAATCACATCATTATTTTTTCACACATGGCTAGGAGCATGTACTTCCCACCACCTACTTATACTTTGGCTCTATTTGTTCTTTCTCCTGAGTTATATAACAAACACTTCACAATATCTCAAAGCTAGCTCAAAAACATGTTTTAAAGGTTTATTTACATTGCAATATAGTATCCCTAATGTTTTCAATGCTATAGAATATTGTATGAGAATGTTGTGGATGATACAAAGTTTGACAAGCCAAATAAGACAAATTAAGATAGCTAAAATACAATGTAAGTTTTCTGATGTCCCAAACACAAAGACCTTCATATTGCAGAGCTGAAAGGTGGTGAAGTCCAGGATATAGGAACAACTTGATAAAAGCTAGCTTTTTTGGTCCAGGAATAATTGCACTAGGCAGAACAAATTGTTTCTTGTAATGATGATCAGGAGAGAGATTGAGTATGACTCATATATATATCCAACAGTCTGACTCCTTGCTTTCAAAGCGCTGTGTTCCATCAATTGAAAACATAAGGTGCATGTCTTCCAGCTTGATCCTACCATTTTGGACAGTGTTAAGATATGCATAGCCTGAGAACACATCATCATAGTTTTCCACAAATCTATCATTTCACTCAAGCTCATCCAATAGTTCTTGTGTATGACAAGCACAATAACCCATTTTCTGCACTATATCCAGATGACACCACGTTGTCTGAAGCTAGGGACCAAGGGGAATGGTGTTGAAAACAGCATATGGAACACTCTTTTGGTGGATGATTTGAGAGTATGGGTGATGACAATGGGGACACTCTTGTACATGAAGATATGGTCCAGCATATGCAATACAAGATCTCAGGCACATGTCATTCTAAAGGAGCATAACTCCAATCATCTCAACAAGGAGTTGACATGATAGAGTGTTGGTAAGAAGGCATCTGGAAAGTACTTATGGATAGAACTACAGATTTTGTCATATGCATCTTTAGAAGAGTATTTAAGGGCAAGGAAGTTTTTGAGTACAAGTCAAATATCAGGATCTTCAATCTGAAGTTCCTGTGCTGGTGGATTGCATAGATGTTTGAGATCAGCTCTGCAAAGTCCATTTCTATTATCAAGTGATGCATTGCAGAGAGAAATGGTGAATGACATGTTACAGATGTGCTCATCATATTTAGCTGTCTGAAAGAGTTCTTCTAATTCAAGAGCTGCAAGAGGAGAAAGATGTCTTTCATCCAGTAGCTGTGGAGCATCCTGATCACAAGGAGGAGAGAGTATATCTGCAGGGCCAGGGCTAGATATCTGATCAAAATTAGATGGAAAGACCAGATTGTCAAAGTCATTTTGTGGAGGCAAGGGGGATCACGATGATAAACAAGGAGGTGGTGAAATACTTCAGCTCTAAAGATAGATGTTTAGACTAAGAACAGACAGCTTTATCAGATCAGAAACAAACCGGATGCAAATGCTGACTTGAGGGAGAATGAGAATCATCTTCATCATGATTGTAGGTCTCTTGTCACCAGCAACAGGTTCATTTGCTTGATTGTGAGCAGAGCTTTCATCTGAAGCATTTAAGAACACTCTGAAGGCCTCTGAGTGACCTGCAAATTGAATCACAAATTTCTTGTCTTCACCAGCCTCAGATAGTTTCGAAGTTGTAGACTCCAAAGGTTGCAGGATGAACTCTAGTGGGAGTTACTCACTAGGTAGGTGCAGCATAGGCAGTAGCCAAGTGTTGCTCATAGTTGTGCTTAGTGTAGACACCAAGTACAAGAGAACAGAGGATGGAGATTCTGTTAGAGGAGTATACATGTGAGGAGCTCCTCCTTATATATAGTACAGGTTTGTTTGTATGTGTGCATAGTAGTTCTAAATACATAGAACAATAGTGGCCAATGGCAGTAAAGGCTCTTATCTGAGCCAATAGTATTAAGAACACTTATTGTACTAAAAGTAGTAGCCAATAGAAAAACATGAGCAGTGTCAGCATCAGTCAGCATTAGTAATAACATATTAGTCATCATGATAAGGATGAGCAATGAATGAGAAATCATGATGACATAAGTGATAAGATAGAAGAGCTGACCAATATAGAATGTCTGATAAAATAAGATAAGATAAGACATTCTCAACACTCCTCCTCACTGTTCATGTTGGGGACAGTGCAGGGAAACATTTCATAACTCCTCTAGAAATTTTACCTTTCCTAGGTTTGTAGTAAAAATGTCTGTAAACTGTCAATTTGTTGGAACATAAAAGAGTTCCACTTCACCAAATTCATCAGCTTCTCTGATATAATGTTGAGGAATACAAATGTGCTTTGTCCTTCCTTCTTGAACTGGGTTGGATGCAATGAATATTGCTCCTTGATTGTCTATGCACAGTGGTACACAATATAGTTTTACACTTAGTTCTCAGAAGAGACTGGAAATCCATTAGATTTGCTTGGCACATTCTGTCATTCTGCAATACTTGGCTTCTGTAGAAGAAAGCTGGGCTCTTCTCTGTCTCCTTAATAGCCAAGAGACAATGCCATTTGCCAAGAACATAGTATACCCAGTTGTTGATCTTGATGTATCAAGATCACCAGCCCAATCAGTATCAGAGTATATAATAAGACCAGAGTTATCTCCTCGACCATCATATTTGATGCCAAGGGTTTGAGTGTGTGCTAGATAATGAATTATCTGCATGGCTTTCTGAAGATGTTCTTCAATAAGATTATAAGAATATTGTGACATCATTATCACAGAATAGGCCAAATCTGGTCTAGTTCCAAGCATGATATAGAGTAAGGAACTGATTACTGATTGATATTGACTTCGAAGAGAAGGATTGACATCTTTATCATTAACTCTCAAAGTGTATCCAGTAGGTAAAGGGATGAATGTCACCTTGCAATTCTCCAGACTAAAATACTTGATTACTTTCAAAGCATATGAGGTTTGATCTAGGGTTAAAGTGCACTTCTTGCAATCTCTTGTGATTCTCATGCCAAGATATCCTTTGGCTTCTCCAAGATCACAAGATTCCCATCTTTTCATGAACTTCTTTTTGTGAGTGAGAACTTGTGATCTGTTACTGCCCAGAAAAAGTACATCATCAACATAAATGATAATGATGACAATATCCTTGCCAATAAATTTAAAATAAATGCCCAAGTCCAAAACACAATGTTTGAACCCAAGTTCAACAAGAGATTTGTTGAGCTGCTTGTTCCATCGAAGTGCAGCTTGCTTCAAACCATAGATGGCTTTCTTCAACTGACAGACCTTTAACTCCTGACCCTTCACCACAAATCCTTCAGGTTGCATCATATAGATTTCTTTATCAAAATCTCCAAAAAGGAAAGCTGCCTTGACATCTAGCACTTCCATCTCTCAACCATTGAGAGCAGCCAGAGCAAAAAGGGGGTGAACAGTTTCAAACTGTGCCACTGGTGAGAAGGTTTCTTTGTAGTCTATTCCAAAAACTTGAGTAAATCCTTTTGCTACAAATCTCACTTTTATGTGGTTTCCTGGACAAATCACAAATACCCATCTACCTTTTACGGGTTTGCATCCTTTTGATAAATCAACCAATTCCCAAACTTGTCTCTTTTAAAGAGGAAATCTCATTCTTCATTGCATCATTCCATTCTTTTTATTCATCTTGAGGTAGTTTTGCTATATCTTGGTATTGTTTTGGAACAACATGATCAGATGATTGAACAGCATATGAGATGAGATCTGAACCATACATTGCTGTACAGGTTTTCCATATCAGCTTCTTCTAGAATATCTTGAATTTCCACTCTAGGAGTTTGCTCTTTCTAATCTTCTTGAATTGGATCAAGCCCTTGTCTCGTCTCAGATTCAATTTGCACTGGATGTCTATCCCCATATACATTATCAGAAATGAATTGTGGTCTGGAAACTCTCTGTGATCTTTGTTTCTGTCTTTGTTCCAGTAGTTCACAAACATTTGTTTGTTCCTCTCTCTTTGATTGATAGTGATGAGGTCTAGTTCAAAACTCTACCAATAACTTGTCTTCCCTTTGTCTGAAAGAATACCAGTTTCTTCAAATAGAATCTGGAATTCTCCACACTAGTGATAGTGGTGTGGGAGGAGTAGGAGGAGAATCTGATACAAGGTATCACTTATGTTAGTGCCTATCATCAACTGATGATCTATGGCCCAATTCAGGTCCTCAGTGTTTAATCCCTGATCTAGTGGGAGTTAAGTGGTGCTCTGAGGGAGGTTGTTCTGGAGAAGAGAACTCTCATTCTAGATCTTCTCCAAAGTTCTCCTGTTTGAGTGATTCTTTTTGAGAAGGATGAGAACTCCTTCTGGAAGGTGGATAATTTGATTGATCTAGATCATCTCCATCATCATCTCCATTATCAAATCAATGATATCCTTGATTGTAATCAGGATCAGGAGGTGGTGGAGGTGGTGCTTCATCAGGTTCTATAGGAACTCAGAAGTACTCATATCAATCTGGTGATCTCGCTCTAGGCAGTTCATTGTCTGATTCTTGATCAGACTGATTATTGTCCATTATTGGAACAGGGGTAGGTTCATCTACTTGACCTTTGAAACATCATGGAAATCTTTCTTCATCAAAAGTGGCATTAGTTGACACAATGACTTGATGTTTGGAATTTGACCAAAAATGCCATCCTTTCATATTGGGCTCATATCCAATGAATGTCATTTCCTCGGCTTTAGGTGACAATTTGTCAGGCCTTTGTTCAGAAGAAATAAAGACATAAGCTTTACAGCCAAAGACACAGAAGTAAGGAGCATCTGGTTTCTTTTCATCTCCTTTGAATATTTCAATAGGGGTTTTCCAATCATGATGATGCATGAGCTACCTGTTATAGATGTGGAAAGCTGTTTCCACACCATCTTTCCAAAAGGGTTTAGGCAAGCAGGCATGATGGCACATGGCCTCTGTTTTTCTAATATAGTATGATTGAATATCTCAGCTCTTCCATTCTGCTGAAGAGTGTGAGGGATGGAAGTTTGATGAGTTATTCCTCTGGAAATGAGGAACAATTGAAACTCTCAACTTGTGAATTCCCCCCCTCAGTCTGAATGGACAGAGATTAATTTATTCCCTGTGAAGGTTTCAGACCATGAAATCATATTAGAGAAGTGCCAAAAGGTATCCAACTTGACCCACAAGAAGGACATCAAGGCATAGCCTGTGTAGTCATCAATGAACATGATAATATATCTTGCACATGATCTCAGTTCAGTCAGCATTGGACCAACTAAATCAGTATGAACCAGTTCAAGTGGGCAAGAAGCCCACTTTTTAAAACCCAGAAAGGATCTATCCAACATCTTCCTAATAGAACATCCCTTGCAAGGAAATGTATCAGGAGAGGGGTTTAAGCAAGGAATGCCAGTCAGATTAGAATACACATGGTGCAAGGCATTCTGAGAAGTGTGACCCAAACATTCATGCCACAATCACTGAGATTGAATGTCCAATAGAGAAGCTACAGAGCCTATCACTGGAGTAATCTGTGATGACTGAAACCAGTGAAGGTTGTTAGTGGGGGATGAGGCAGTTGCCCAAATCACTTCACATCCCCTCTTGTTCCAAATACTAGATTCTGTTTCAGAAATCTCACAATGAAAGCTGTAGTTTGTTAATGCCAGTACAAATAGTAAATGGCTAGTGGAATGTAGTGCAAACCAAACATCTTTTAATGTCACTATAGAGGGCAAAATAACACCATCTGTTTGTATGACAAGTATGGTTCCTAGACTGTATATTGGAAATGATTCTCCTGTTGCAAGTTTAGCATTGCAAATTTGTTCTCCCAAATGAACAAAGTCATTGACAAATGGGGATATGTGATCTGTACATCTGCTATCAATCATCAAATAGGATTTTTGCCATGCTGTTCTTTCCTCAATCTCTGGGGAAGAATCCCCCAGGTAGTAGCAAAGGTGCTCATTGAACTCATCATCATAGTACATCTCTCTATCTGGATCTATATAGTCCAGTCTCTTTCTATGATAGACAGGAAGATGAGGTCTTCTTTCTCTTGAAGGAATTACTCCTTTGTGTGATCCTCTCTGTTCCAAGGAAGAAGACAGGGAGTTGTCCTGTCCCACAGTATAGGTTGTACCATCAATAGAATGTATGGAAGTAGAAGCATTAAATACTTCTGTAGAAGTGTAAGAAATCAGAGAAGATTTAAATATACTATCATGATTTGAAAAATGACAAGTTTGAGAAACAAGTCCTCCAAGAGAAATGACCATCTTTTGTCTTTTCCTTCTTCTTCTCAGATCTCAAAGTGCTTGGCTTCAGAGATTGGTCTCAACCACTCTGGATCAGTTGATCTTGATCAACTTTGATTAGTATTCAAGAAGATTCAGCTCTTTCTTTCATCTTGGAGTTAGAAAGAGGAGCAGTGAGGAAAAGAAGGTTGAACAACATGCATACCTTGTTCATCTTTGTTTCCAAGTTCCCAAGTGTTGAAGTTTTCTCCTTCAATGGAAAAATCTCTGGTGGCTGTTGGCCATTCCAGGATATTTTCCATCCAGTCCATCTCTTATACTTCATTAAGTTCATCAGTATACTCCTCATCAGCTATGACCTGATGGATGAAACCTTGTTCTCCTTCCACTACATGGGCAGCTCCTTGTAGTGCTTTACCCTTTCCTTTGTTCTACTTCCTGAACTCAAACCTGGCATGGCTTGCTTTCTTCTTATTTTGGAAGGAAGTAGGTCTCCTTTGGAACTTGATGTGGTTTTTTGGACCACTTGTTCCAGAGGGTTGGTTCTGATGAGAACCAGAAGCCTTAAATGGATGCCATTTGTTATAGGAAGGAGGTCCCTCCCTAATCACATTGGTTTGGTTTGCAGAACTTACCTGATTGTTAGAGTTCTGTGACATAGAGGCTATGTTTGTCTTCACATTTGAAATGCGGGATTTGAGCTTGTATCTTGATGACATCATTGAGACTTCCGCCAAGATCTTGGTCATGATGGTATCGACCATAAAATTGGCCTGATCAGTAGTCAAAGCTACCATCAAGCAGAAAGTGTCCATTTCTGCTGGCAGACACTCAAGAATAAACATAGCCTTAAATGATTCAAGAAGGTCCAGACTAGCATTGAGAATCTGGTCAAATGAAGAAGTGAGGCAATTAATGTCCTCACTAGCTGTTCTTAGGTTAATATGAACCTGGTTGGCTTGATGGAACAAGTGAAATTGTCCTCCCAAGTCTACAGATGAGAATAAACCTCTCATCTTTTCCTACAATGCTTTCACAGTGGAGGCTTTAACAGCAGCATCAGTGTAGTCATAGGTGACATGATGAATAAAAGCATTACTAAGGGTGTTGGCAATAATGCCACAAACCCTCTTATCTATGACTTCCCATTTTCCTTAGTTGCCAGTAATAGTGCCAACCCAGGTAATGGTACTATTAATCCAACTCCAAATGAAGAGGGACTGGAGAACAGATTGAAGATGCATCCTTCATATAGGGTAGTTTGATGGACCTTTGAGAATTGGAACCTGAGAGATGATGGTGTTGTCAAGTTTGAAATCAGTAGGAACAGCAAGGGCAGCCATTATAAGAAATGGATGATATCTATGAAACCATATTCAGTAAACAGATCATCATATATGGAATCATATAGATTGAAGGAAGATGTTTGGGACATATCATATTTTTATTCTATCTCTAGTGGTGTTAAGAACCCAATCTCATTATCAGTATCTGGAAGTGGAATCTGATGCAGTAAGAGAGAACCCTGATCTCTTTTCTTCTTCCAATAAAGGAAGGCATATCATCCTTTTTATTGAAACATTTCAGTTTCAAGGACTCCCATTGTTCTGTTCATCTCCTTTTTGCATTAGCACTGGACTCTTTTGGAATGAATGAAGAAGAATACATAAAAGAATCTGAAGTATGCTTTTCTAGAACAGTAAAATTAAGTTGCTCAAAGAAATGCTGGTTATATATAGTAATGATCCTTTTGTCTTTAACAAATGTTAAGATCTTGTCTCCACAAGTTTCAAAGGGAATTGCAAGAGTTTCATTCCAACTATTTAACCCTGCAAAAGTAACAAAAGGTTCTTCATAATTTTTAGAATAAAAATATTCATGTGAAGAGTCTAGTGGCCAAGAAGAAGGAACAGGAATACTACCATAGATTCTAAGTATGTCTGCAAGTTCAGCATTTGTATTTGCCTTCCTCAACAGCTCTTCTCTTTCCAAGTTGATTAGCTTGGGAAAGGTACTCAGCTCATCCTTGGTTATTACATGAGGAAGCAAGTGCGGAGTAGACATCATCTTCTGTGGTAGTTCCTGTAGAGTCCATGATTAGCTTTTTGACTGTTTGAGCCTTTTTCCATATCTCAGGGTAAAACTCTTTGAGCTTGGCCCAGCAGTCTCTATTAAAAAGCTTATTCCAAACTTGAATGTCCATTCCAACTCTCCATCCATATACATGAGTGGGTTCACCTCAGTTCCCACCTCTGTCAGCTTCTTCTAGCCATAAGTCCTCATTGAAGACTATATTAGGCTTCTTTGACCTCATAAAATATATATTTGCCCAAGAGTGCAGAAAAATATCCCTGCAAAATAGTTCCCAGCCTTGATCCTTTATGATGAAGGATCAGATGTCTTCATAAGATGCAGAGGAGAACACCCATCCAGCACCCTCATAGGCTTGGCCTATGGTCTTGTTCCAGTAGCTTAGAGCACATACTGGTCAGCTCACACCAGACTCACATGTTTGAATGTGGAAAGGGAAGATCATTTGAGGTGACCACAGAATCATCTCTCTTGTGATCACTAACTGGTGGTTCAGATAAACTAGGTGCAGTTCCCAGTTGGTCACCAGTCATTGTGCCAACACCTCCATGTCCATCTTCTCTAGTATCTGGAGGTGAATTGGTGCTAGGAGAGGTAGTTTGCAGTAGTGGGCAAAGTGCAACTCCTCATCTTCTTGAAAAGCTAGGATGAAGGGTGGGATCTGCTCTATGCAAAGCCTGGCTTACAGCAGGTAGTTTATATCCCATGCTCGCAACTCCATGAGCATTTTTCCACTCTGGATTTGAATGGCAAATACCCCTTTGCATACTTCTAAAGGTGCTCCACTGAGTATTGCTAGGTGGCAGAGTTGGTATTGCTCCACCAGTCAGATCAGAGCTGGATGATGGATCTCTAAGACTGGGGGATCCAGGAAGAATTGGGCTCAGTACAGGTACAAGAGATGTTGTTGGTTCAGCAGTAGCATGAGTGGGGTGAGAGGTCTGGTGAGGAACCTCTCTAGAGAGCTGGATTGGTGATCTGGGGACAAAGGGACTGTCAGTGGGTATATAAGATCTGGGAGAGTCAGGGATGAAGGGATCTGATTCTCCTTGTCCAATACACCTAGCTCACTCTTGCTGTGCAGCTGTGATGAGTCAGGCAAAGAGTCTAATGTTGAGGTTTCTTCTTTCTCTGTCAAGGTCATCATCCACTTCCTCAGAACTGGAAGCCTTAGTCTTGACAAGCCAAGGAACTGTGGCTGGGATGGCAGGGCAATGTCAGGCAGGCAAGGTGGTAAGTCTAGGTTCTTACTCAGGTGATGTCATACATAAGGTTCTCTTCCTCCATGTACACTTCCAGGATAAGAGGTAAGGATGAGTGGGTCAAGGTGGTGTTCTGTATATTGTGATGGCTGGTTAAGGGCTCAGGAGAGAGGGTCTGTTGAAGGTGGAATGTGGAATCTAGTGGATGGTTCATCATCTACTCTGATGACTCTGTAGTAATCAAAGGGAACTAGTTGGTGATCAATATTTGATCCACATTGGACAACATCAGTCTCACTGTGTCAGTGGATTTCTCCTACTTCAATTGCTCCAAGGCAAGTAGTGTAATGATATTATACTTTTCGCTTTTCTTTTTCCAAGTGAACCTACCTAAGGTTTTTAGACCAGTGGAAGGTCCTCAAGGCATTCTAATGCAAGGACTGGACTGTAGCCAGGTTGAACTGTAAGTACTAGTCCATCAACAAAGTCACAGCCATGCTGTGCAGTTAGTGCTGGCTGTAATCCTAGCAGAATATTTCAAGTGTCTGGAACCTGAGGTAAGTATATGAGGACCCTTCTATTTCCATGGACTTCTTTCTTCTGGACTTCTTTTTCAT
>JBBPMY010000312.1:0-19943 GCA_038090615.1 Phylloporus gajari
ACAGCCAGAAGGATTTGCAATAAAGGGCCAGGAATCAAAGGTCCGTCAACTAAAGAAAACCATCTACGGCTTGAAGCAAGCTGCACTTCAATGGAACAAGCAGCTAAATCTATCTCTAATCAAGATGGGTTTCAAGAGATGTGTTTCAGACACAGGAATCTATATCAAGTTCATTGGCAAGGATATAATTATCATCATCATTTATGTTGACGATGCTCTCTTTTTGGATAGTAACAGAAAACAAATCCTCAATCACAAGAAGACATTTATGTCTAAATGGGAAAGCCATGATCTTGGAGAAGCCAAAGAATATCTTGGCATGAGAATCACAAGAGATTGCAAGAAGCATACTTTAATCCTTGATCAATGCACATACACAAATAAAGTTATAAGATGTTTTGAGCAAGAGAACTGCAGGGAAACTGATGTCCCTTTACCAACTGGATATTCACCACGTCCAAAACAAGGACAAGTGAATGCAATTCTTTGAAGCAAATACCAATCTGTGATTGGATCATTGCTATATATAATGCTGGGAACTAGACCAGATCTAGCATACTCAGTTATTAAAATGTTGCAATTTTCAGCAAATCCATCAGAAGAACATCTGATGAGAAGTCTACAGATTGTCTGATATCTCACACACTCCAAGAAATTGTGTATAAAATATTCTAGAGAAGAAGATAGAACAGGATTAATTGCCTATTCTGACACAGACTGGGCAGGTGATATAGAAACATCCAGATCTACCACTGGGTATGCAATGTTTCTAGCAAATGGCATAGTGTCATGGCTGTCAAGGAGACAAAGACAAGTTTGCCTTTCATCAACAGAGGCAGAATATTGTGGCATGACAGAATGTGCCAAGCAAATCCAATGGATAACAAATGTTCTTGAAGAACTGAGACTTCCTATCAAACATGTACCACTATGTGTTGATAACTAAGGAGCTATTTTCATAGCATCCAATCCAGTTCAGGAAGAAAGAATGAAACATATTTGTATTCCACAACACTACATTTGCGAAGCAGTAGAATTTGGAGAAGTTGAACTGTTTTATATTCCTTCTAACCAACAATTCACAGACATTTTCACAAAGAATTTGGGAAAGATCAAATTCATTCAGGGACAAAACAGTCTTATCCTTACACAGTTCCCAATATGAACAGTGAGGAGGAGTGTTGAGAATGATGATTATGTCATCATTAGTCAGCATCGATAAGATGCTAGATCATGCTTATCTTCTTATCTATCTTATTATTCAAGTAAGCATGATTACACATGATCTTATCTTAACAGATCATTACATTTTCTATATGACACTGCTCATGTTCTGCTATTGGCTATTACTAATAGTACGATAAGAGAGCTTAATGCCATTGGCTGTTATTGTTCTATGTATTTAGAACAACCATACAGATACAAACACAATGTACTATATATAAGGAGGAGCTCCTACCTAGTTGCTCCTCTAACAGAATATCCATCTCTGTTCTCTTGTACTTGGTGTTTACACTGAGCACTACCCTATCCTTGATTACCACCTCAAGTCTCCTATAACTAAGTGAGTATTCCCACTTAGCTCATTTCCTCAGCCGTTTGGAGTCTTCCACTCCAAAAATGTTATGATTTCTTCATTCTCCCAGCCATACGAGTTCTGGAGGTTATTTCTTTTCTCTATGATTACTCACTTCCTCTTAGTCATCAGTCCAATGACTCATCATCTTCTCCTAATCGTAGTTCTTCCTTCATTTTCTTGAACATTCCATGCGATTCCATCGCATTCCATTTAGAATTAGTTCTTTCATACTCTGTTGGTTTCTATACCTTAGGTATATAAACCCCCCTTCTCTTCTTCCCTCTTCCCTAAGCTAGTTCTCCTCAGAGTATATTCTGTACCTCTAGACTAGCAATCTACTTGATTCTTCTTCCCATCGTCCCTCGTCTCTTTGAGCCTCCACCCGTGCTCTGAACAGGAGCTTGTCCTTCGAATCTCTAGTCCATGGGTACCCAGTTCACTGTCTTGTGAACAGTACCTTGGTTGGATCGGCCATTAGCCCTTCAGTCATCTTAGTCCCAGTCGACTGTATAGTCGTCTGGTTACCTTCGACCTAGTCAGTAGCAGCTGTCTAGTCATTGATAGTCCTAGTTGCCTAATTGTTGTCTAGTGACTCTGAGACACCTTACCACCATCTAGGCTTTAGAACCCTCAGCCCTAGTTGACTATCATCGCTAGTCTCAAGTCTCAAACCCTAGTTCCTAGTCAATCCCCATCATCAAGTTTCAAGTCTTAGTCTCCACAGGTTCTTCTGAGGCTACACTTTGCCCTACCCAGACCAAGCATAACAAAAAATATCATGCTCTGCCATAATCTCAGAAGCAAGCACGTTTGTTACTTCTTGGTCTCCACCAATCAGCCAGACTGGAACAAAATTCATTGGCAGTGGAACTTCAGCAGGCAAGTCTATCTCAATCAGTGATGTTAGAGGATCAGTTTCATTCAGCAACATGGGATGATCATTGACAATAGCAACAACGGGAAGGGGGGGATCAAAACCGAGTAGCCCCAATCTGCGAGCACACCCCAACAAGAGAGACCATCTATTCTTTGTCATAGCTTTGCTTGAACTTTGTCTGCAAGATAACATTGCAGATATTTCTCATGGGCTGTTCTCTTCTTTGCATTCATGACTACAGTGAGTAGAAGATTGATGAGACTGATGTTGTGGTGCAGAACCTGAGCAAGCTCAACAGCATTCTTGTGCACTTGGTTTAACTTAGCAGCAGATAACACTCGATGGTAGCATGCACTTACCAATAATGCAATCTAAGAACGCCACCAAAAGCTCTCCAAGAAATGAAAAATCAATGATGAGTGTACCAACAGGATGTGAAACAAGATGAGACAACACTCAAAGGTGAAAGTCAGGTGGAGAATGGATGCCAGGCAGCTGCAATTGAATAAAATGAGTAGAGTTGTTGACTTTGATAGTTTTGTCATCAAGATATTTTGTCTTGACTTGCTGCTTAGCGAGAAGCTCTGGGATGCCTTCAATGCTGTGTTGTGATAGAATGTACAGGATCATACCCTCAGAATACTTCCTAAGGGAGTCAATCCATGAGTCTTTCACTGCAACCACTTCTCAAGCATAGGGGAACTTTGAATCAACTTCACCCTCCCAAACAGTCGTCTCTTGTCCCTCCATGCTGTCAGATATCGAGAGAATCTTTTGGAGCCAGATTTTGCAGACATGACCATCCTTGATGACAATCTTCAACCACTTCCTCTGCTTTCCATCAATGGCCGGCTGAGAGAATTGCTCTTCATCACATTTGTTGCTATCCTTGTCATCTGACTTGCCACTGCCTGACTCATCACTCAAATCTTTGTCATCCAACCAAACCAACTTGCTGTTTGAGCTCTCTTCACCATCTGACTCACCACTGCCCGACTCATCACCCAACTCATCATCTGAATTGTCTTCATCCAACTGGACCAGCTTGCCATTTGAACTCCTTTCATTGTCAGGTATGACCTCATCATCCAGAGTGGCCACCTCATGATCCTGCTTGACCTCTCTGTGATCCCAGTGCATCATCATGTCGAAGGCAAGAGAAGAGTATCTGGTGAGCAAGACACCCAGGAGAATACACAAGAACACCTTGAGAGAATGATGAATGTTGAAAGCATGGGTAGTGATCGATCCACCACAGTGTTTGAAGTGCATGTGGTGAGCCAACCCCACTACAAGCCATGACCTGTGGCGAGCCAGCAGCAAAGCCACATTCCATGAACATGGCGGTGGCAGTCTCACGATCATAGATCCTTGTTTGTACATTTATCATGGTTAAGTTTAGCCATTATCACTATATGTACCATATACAGATGTTGATATTGAGAGACTCGTCTGCTGGTCCATCAGCACTTTGATCCCTGCTCTCAGTCATCTCAGTGCCTACCATGGCCACTAATCTTCAACAGTGGTACTGTTCCTGCTTTTATGATCACCCCAAACTTCAGCAAAATGCTACTGCTGTATTTGCCAATCAAAAAGAAAGACAAGCCAAGGTGGCATGCAGGCTTTGTTTCGACGCAAGAGTAAAAGTGGACAGCATGTTCAGCTTTTCTCAATTCCCTCCAAGTCCACTTTTAATGTTTCGAACAATGATGTTCCCATGGCTGGTGCAGACCAAGCAAATCTGCTGATACTGGCACCAGATGAAAGCTTTGACGAAGCTATGAGCTCTGACTCATTCAAGTCAATCACTCAAACCTTACAGGAGAGAAGCCAGCTTGATGATGTGGGTGGTACTCATGATTTCACTCCTCCATTCAAGAAAATATGCCTCAGTGGGTTGTTCAATTTCACAAACTCGACCTGGACAGAAATTATCTCAAAGACTGCTATGAAGTCACTTGGTGAGAAGATAGAATTGTACAAATTGGTTGAAATGGATGCTGAAGAGGATGATGAGGATATTCTTGATGATGCCATGTTATCCCATAGCTGATTCTTTAAATTTCAATTACATAAGGTTCAACATCACTACTAATCTAAGCATCCGCTTCACACTTATCAATGCAAGCCGAGTATCATCTAAGCGAAGCATCAGCCAATCACACAAAATGCTGTCATTTTCTAAATTGTGGGAATGCCATGAGCCATGTTCATGGCTATGGAGCCACCACCCATGGTTTTGTGGCACTCCACAGGCTAGCCAGTGGCACTTCAAACACTGATCCACCACAATCAAAAATCATCAGACATATGGACGAACCGAGAAGTCAGATGCAGGAGATGAGGTGACGACCACCCTGGGTGGCACGTACACATGACACCTTCCCAGCTATCTCTATGAATGACTGATTTCTTTTCATTGTATTGTTCTTGTTCTTCACTTTGCAGAATGTTGCAACCTGTCCCCAATGAGAGTTGTGGGCACAAGAAGTATCGAAGTAACAGGTAATATCAGGTTTTCTCCATGTGTAGGATCCATCTAAGGGGGATTTTGCTGATTTTGCATCCCAGTGGCTATACAACAAGGGTTGGTGAGTGGTTGTCAAGTGGTAAGAATACTCACAAAAACGTTGAATCACAAACATCACTTACAAGACCAATAATGTTGTTTAGGAACTTTTCCAGGTTGGCTTTGTGGTCCTTAAGGGCACAGGGTCAAAGTGAGGGACAGCCAGAGTTCAGTAACCACTTGGCCTGCCTCTTTTTTTCCTGGTGGCAAGTCCCTTTTTTTTCTGCTTCTTTTTCCCCCTGAGGCCATACCATCATTTCTCATGGAAGATGTTGAGTATCTGTTCCATTGTATAGTGTTCTCCCATCATCTTCGAGAGTAAATGTTGATCTGGACATAAAAACTCTAGAAGGGTGATGCTGTCCACCTTATTAAGCTCTATCTAGCTTCCTTGTGTACCATTTTCAAGGAGTGGATCCATTGTAGTCTGGTTCCAGTCAGATTTTCATCTTAGTTGTGGGATCACCAATGATATCTGTAGATTGGGGTAAGTTAGCTCATGCTGGCAGCAATTGGAACTCATACATTGGAGGTTGTAAGGTGTCGGATGTGACCGGAGTTGCTACATATAGGGAAGCTAAGCAACAGTAAATGCAGAATTGTCATGTCTGACTCACCCATCTACTATCTCCATGTCCTAGACAGATATTTTGAACAGCATCATTCCCCATTGCTCATAAGGTGACAAAATGTGGGAAGTTTCATGCATGGACTCATTAACATAACTTATCAATGAGGCTGAGTCACTATCGATGATTGGATTAAACTAACATTCATATATACTAGACTATGGAGATAATGTGTAATAGAATTGTTTCGACCAATATTTGTTTAGCCAGAACTCTGAGCTCAGCTCATAGCTGTTGAACTTTGTGAGATGTGGGTGCACCTCAGTGCTGAAATGAGGAATCAAGTGGGCTGGAGAATGGATGAAAGTGAGTGGGATCACCTCTCTGACACATTGTTCACTCAACCAAGCCACTCGCTTGAGACAATGCATGCCAGTGACATGGCTTACGTCTCCGACAATGAAGTGCTGAATGTAAGCTATGAAAGTGTCAGAGTGTGGGAGGTAAAATATGGTCTAGAGTTGGGCAACAGAATGTCCATCTAGTCCATGCTTGGGCCAGTCACTCTCAGGTTCAGTGTTTATAATAACTGAATCATATTGGCCAAAGGGATTTTTGAGCGAAAGTGGGATGGCACAAAGGGTCTGTGGTGGTTCCAGGATCTCAGAGTTGTGATATGACTTTTGTTGAGTCCGTACTTTGAGCCATACTTGAATCTTTGAAGTATCTAACTGCGCTGGATGGGAACCCTGTTTGGCAAGGAAAGTGGTGATTGCAAGAGCAAGGTCAGGGAGGCCATATTTGTCTGAGGTCTTGGCAATAGTAAGCTGTAGGGATGGCTTTGTTGCAAGATGAAAAGCAGTTGTTGTCATGGCAAAGGTATGAAAAGGCCTAACAGTGGAGGGGTTAGATCCTTGGAGGAGGGTAGATGAAATGGAAAAATAGTCAATGATGGGCTGTCTTGGCATAGAATACACTGTAGAGCACATTTTTTCAGTGTCTGGTTCATGATCTTCATTATCACAATCTTCATTGGTGAAGTCTTCTTGGTCTCCGCGTCGTTGCTCCTCGATGTGTGTTGCAAGATCAAAGCAGAAACACTTTTCCTATCTGTCAAGATAGCGGGAGATCTGGTTATAGTAATTCTGATTATTGCTGGCCCACACTGGCACCTTGATTTCTTCCACATGCGCATGTTCAGTGACATTGGTGGTCCACTGCATCACTGCACCAGATTGATGGATGCCTGGGACTATGCTCTGAAGGAGCTCGAGCTTCAGAATCTCCCAAGCATCTCAAGGACCATGTTGTACAATAGCATCCTTGTGTTGATGGAATTCTTCAAGGGCACTAGAGACTCACTCAAGGGAGTGGTCAGTGAATACCAGAGCTTGTGCAAGATAATGAAAATCAAGAAGAGCGCAGAGAGCAATAAGAAGCCTTGGCAGGATGCTGCCCAAGACTGTGCCAATGAGATAATGTTGGACCATGCAATGATCACGACTGGTGACTTGCTTCAATTTGGATATACCTTCACCAAACCCTTGATAGCCGACCAGAGTCTGGATGATGGAAAACTAGAAGTCTAACTCCTTAGCACCCACTACCATGATGCACCATTTAACATCATGGTCCCATGCAAATTGGTGGAAGTGATGTAGGGGCTCAATGGTTATGAAAAAACAAGGATCTGACAAAGCCAAACCTAGCCAGACTGGTAGAATAATACCATTTAAATACACCTTGAGCTGCTTGATACCCTTGAGAAATTTTTCATAGTTGGTTGGCAAGTATTTAGAGCAGATGAGATGGATTGCACAAAGTGTGTCAGCCCCTGTGCGAGATGGATGGCAAAAAGGATCACCAAAATTTTTGGATGTAGCAGTAGTGATGGGGGATGCCTTGGCACTTGTACCCATCAGAAGGCCCTCCTCAGGAGTATCTGCGATCCACGAGGCTATCGGAGTGAAACAGTAACATAAGTTGCCCACTGGATCGCTCATCATGATACCAACAGTTGCCACTGTCTTCAGAGGAGATAATACAATGTTGAGGGCCTGGTAGACCAGCCAGTCTTGTAGTAAGCCACAAATGCAAGAGGTTTTGTACATGAATTTGCTGATCAGAAGGAGAGTGAGAAGGAGATATGCATGGAGAGACATCTTGCTGTGGATTTGTGCATGAATATTTGCAAGGCTAATTAAGAGGGGATGAGCAACATGGTTATCACTCATGATTGATATGTTGGTCTTGTCAGACAATAGCACCATGTCAAGGAGAGTAGCACCAGGGGGTAGTGCTTCCTGAGAACGGGTTATTCTCAAGCAAGCCTGACAAAATTTTTGACATACCTGCATGCTCCACACATGGTCTGCACTCAACCATTCATCATAGATACAGCAGATCTTTGCAGCAGATGTCCAGACCTTTCACAGGACAAACGAAATATGTGGCACCAGAAGAGGATTACTGAGCAGAGACTGCAAACAATTGACTGGGTTTCAATAGAAGAGGTGAAGCAGTTGTTTGACCAGGTACTCAGGCTTCAAAGTTTTGCATACCCATTTTGATCCTTGGGGCAGAATTTCTGCATGAGTGCAGAGCTCTTTTGCAGAGTGAAACAACAATGACATGTTCTTAATCTGAAAGATGTCAGGAATGTAATACACTAGGACTGATTACTTATGATCTCAAGGGAAAGAAGACCATTGATAGCAGTCATGCTAAGTCGAGAGCACAGCAACCAAGATGCAAAGGCCCACTCCTGCTTTGAGGCCCAAGGATAGTAAATATTCTCCCATCTCTGCTCTGCATACTGGTCCTCCCAGAATTCAGACATGAAAGTCTGACCACCAGGGAATGTTTCTATGCAGCCTTCAAATGTCTCCACAAATATCCATGGTGGTACTTGCTCTGGTTCTGCTTGAGTAGCACCTGGATCATCAAAGTGATCTGAATCCATGTTGACATCTACATCAAACAGGCCAGGGAATCGGGGTTGAGTGTTGAATTTGTCCTCTGACTCATTTTCTAGCAAATGATCCATGGCAGAGCAACAAACAAAATTCAATACAGGGCCTTCCATAGTATCAAGGTTATCGAAAAGTGAGCCACCATAGTAGGAACTGGTTGGCTGATTCATGTGTTGCAGAATGTTCGTCTCTGAGCAGAACTTTTTACCACATTGAGGGCAACTGACTGTCTTCAGCTGACCGTGAGTGGTCTTTGGTCAGGGCATGGAGAGTCGCTCAAAAGATGGTGGAATTTGAAGAAGGCTCTCAGTAAGTGTTACTTAGTAAGCATGCCTTGTTGATTTGTGCTGGCAGTGCTAAGTTACCTCAAACGCAAAACACCATGAGCCCAACCTTGCCATGCCCTCCCTCCCCAATTTTCTTGAAAAATCCTAATGCTAGTGGGCCCTCTAGATCCCTGTAACACATTCTCTATGGACAGTCTGACAAGACCTTTCATTTTGCCCCATATATACCACCCCTTGATGAGAATGCAATTTATCCAATCCATCCTCATACCTCAGATTCACTCCATGACTTGCAAGTCAAAACAAATTCAAGTGAGCCTCCCTTCAACGATGCTGCCAGGAGCAGTCAAGATTCTTTCGGTACAACAGTGAGCAGCACTTCTTGTATCCTATTAGCATTCTACTGATACTTTATGTAGCCCAGGTATGTGGGTCATGTTGTGCCCACTCCATGCAGCAGTGTGGAGGCTGATCTCCTTCTAGAGGTTGCTCAAAGTGAGCAACAAATCTCTCTCATGTGAAGAGATCTTGCATGAGAGATTATCCACCAAAACACAATTGCTTTACAACTCAACTGGATTTTTCTCAAGAGGACACATGATAAAGTGCGTGATGTAGATGAATTCATTGCTCATGTCTGGCTTCATATCAGGCAGTGTGGATATTCAGTCGCTCTTGAGTGTGCAATGTGGGAATCCCACCCATACAGTAAGTTCACTTGAAATTCTTGTCTCCTGATCTCATATTGTGCTGTAGACCCATCAATATCTAAGTTCGACATTGTACTAGACTGAGTCATTATGTACTGTACTACTCTCCTCCCCAACCACAAACTAATGCAGCACAAGTTGCATGGCACTCACAACTGTTGCTTTCCCATCGAGTGTGTGAGTTAAGTGAAGTTCAGCAATGACAGCCAGTGATTGACAGCTGGCAAATGGCTGGGCCTTGTTTGATGCTTGGCTGATTTTTTATCTGAAAGGTACGCAATATTTGCCAATCATTGACAGCTAGTGATGGTTGGCAACAGTTGGTGGACACTGGACCATGTTGTGCTGCTCTGGGCACTCAGCTAATTGGGCTGGAGCACTGGAACCTCAGCTATCAGAAAGGGACGGTTTGCTGATGCAGCTACAATGCTTACAGCATTACAGCAAGGTCCCCCCCTGTGCAGCTCTGGGACAGATTGTCACAGAGTCGTCACAGCACCCACAGCACCACAGACAACTATAGCTGACAGAGGTGACAGATTGGACAGAGTGCCACAACCAAGTACACCAGAACTTTTTTTTTACTTGTACTAGATCACTCAGATGATACAAAAAACCTATGCATTTGTAAAGTACATACTATAGACATGCTACTACAAACTACTGAGCATCATCATCCTCATCCTGTCATGTGGTGCATCAAACAAGCCCACAACTCAATGTCACAGGAGGGTGCAGAGGTGGCAGACAGGTTGGACACAGGGTGCATACACTGGCGTCATTGTCTGTGTCACCTTGTGCATGGTCAGGCATGTACTGTTGTTATGTCCCACCATGTGGGGCAGTTGTACACACATCATCCTTGTCATGCCCCTCATTGCAGTTGGCATCATCCCTGGGTGTGAGGTTGCATGTTGCATCATCATTGTGATATCATCAATGGCGCTAAGCCATTGACAATGTCATGTTGTTGTTGTTGTTGTTGTTGTGTCCTCTGGGTGGTGGTGGTGACCGTCATTGTGCCTTCTAGCTGAAGGTGAAGGCGCAAGTGCAGTCACACACAATGTCATTGTCATGTCATTGATGGCAGTGCACCATTGATGGCATTGTGCCATTGTTGTCGCTGCTGTTGTGTTGTTGGGCACCTGGTCACATTGGGTTGTCCAGGTCATTGTCATGTCCTGGTGTTGTTGACAATGCTGGGGCACCGACAACACTGCATCCTCATTTTGCCATTGTCTCTAGATGTATGGTTGGGCAAGTCATTGTTTGGATGTTGCATCCCTTCATTGCATCATGGTTGTTGTGGCAGTGAGCTGTTGGGCTTGTTGACATGCTGGGAGAGCACAAAGGTGGTGGACAGTGGTGTCACAAGGGCCATTGGGCCTTTTGATGGGTTGGGAGGTGTGGTGTTGAGTGAGCCACCCTTGTTGGCCAGCCAGTTGTCCTCATCACAGTGCCCTTGTCGCAATGGTTTGTTGCATTGTGGTCATCCTGTTGTGTGGCAATTAAGCTGTTGGGCTCATTGATATAGTGGGGGGTTGGTGCCATTGGGCCCATCGGGAGGTTGGGGGTACATGTGGGTGGTGGTATGGTCAAGGGAGCATTGCCCCCATCTGTATCAAACAAGTCATTGGACTCATTGACTGGGCACATGGATGCGGTGGTGGCATCCTCCCTGTCCAGTGGTAGACCGGATGAGCCATTGGGCTGATCGATGGCACAGGGGGTGGTGGGGGCAAGTCAAGGCCTGGGATGTTGAGGCCTGGGATGTGCCATTTAATGAAACTGAAGCTTGTTCTACTGGGGTGCGCAGTACAATGAAGGGAGTATGTACAGTTGAGACTTACTGTACTTAGCAGAGGCTTCTCTTGAGGTGTGAGAGTCTAGATTGAATAGGAACAAATGAAGCGACTTCTAATTGATAGAAGTAGTCTGATACAAGTGATCTGACTCGTATGTATTCTGTGTCTACTGTTTCATGTATAAAAATATCATATATATATCCATAATTCAGTCTGAGATAACTGAGTTTGATCTATGAATTGTTGTAGGATGATCTATCTATCTATTGTTCTCTTAATGTAGAACAATAGATATGTCAACAGGACAATAGATAATACTTCCTATTGTTCAGATCACCAATAGGAATCCTTAGGATCATAGGATCAATTAGGATTGACATTAGGATCAAAGTGTCATGTCAGATGTTGATCATTAATGATTGACATGTGTCACTTATTCTATATCAAGTATATTAGGAATAGTGATTAGCAACACTTGTTAGTGTTGACTACTGACTTACACTTGACTTACAAGTGTCAATAATTAGACTTACACTACTGACTTTCACTAATGTGATCAGTAGTCATTTAGTACTTATCACTAATAGTGATTCGTACTTGTAAGTCATACATTACTAGTGTAATACACTTGTAATTTCAACACCATTGAGCACATCTCCATCGTGCTCTCTTTGTATCCATGTCATGTTTGTGGATATGGCCGTGTCCCTGTCCTTGACTTGTTGTCCAACATCATCATTGGGACAAGGGTGGTGCAGGGCATCCATCCTCCAGACAGGGGCTGTGTGGGTGTGGTTGCATACATCGTCATCATGTCATTGATGGCTGTGTGCCATTAATGACATTGCATTGTTGTTGTCATCAACTGGCTGTTGCATCCCCTTCATCATGTTGCAGTCATTGTGGTGGCCAAGTTGGGTCATGGGGGTCACATCCTCCCCATTGGGAGGTGAATCAAAGGAGCCATTGGACTCGTCAAGAGAGGTGAGGGTGTTGGATTGCTTGAGGTGGTGTTGAGGCGGCAGGCAACATTGTTGGCACCCATGTCATTGTTGATGTTCATTGCGAAGGATGGTGGTGGAGTGTGACATGTAACAGTAGTCATGTGACAAAGTTAATGAAAAAAAAAACACTAAGTCCCTGAGGACTAGGAAATGCTTAGTAGCATTTCCTAGTCTTCAGGGACTTTGAATGTAGCTGACCATGTCACTGTACCCTCTGTACAGCCTGTGAGGGTCCTGTGATGTGACTGTGATGGTTGGGTTACCAGGGTAATTCCTGGACCCTTTAGTGGTCCAGGTTTTTCAAGTGGTCAGAAGTGTCAAGCACTTTACAGAACCGTGTGAATATTTATGGATAATTCCAGGAGCATCATGTAGCAGTTGGAAATGCCATGCATTCCATGGAACCATGTGAACTTCTTCTGAGGCAGTCAGAAGCCATATGTTTTATGGAATTGTGTGAATCTTTATGGCAATGTGGACACAAGAACATCTGCACCACTAACAAGTATCTGGCATACGTGCTCAACACTGCTCTTGCTCGCCTGCTCACCACCTTGGCCACCTTGCCTTCTCCACTACTTCACAACAATGATGATGCTGCAATGCTTGTGCCATCAACAGGCACTTGACAAGGCAACAAGGGCAGCAGTAGGATGACAACACGATGACAATGTGTCCCCCTAGTTCACCAGATGCACTTGCTTGCCCACTCCCTACTTTGTAGGACAATAGTGTGACATCAATCATGACCATGACACAACAAAGGTCAGGATGTAGCAGTAGCCACAACAATGTGAGGAGGATGGGGACACAACTAGTGTTTTAAAGTCCGGTCCAGTCCGGTTTTTGACCTTCCTAATAAGGCAACCAGACCAGGACCGGTCCCAGAGGTCCCAATAAGGCAACTGGACCGCTAAAAACCGAAAAAAAACCGGTTGCAACTGGTCTTTCAGGCAACTGGTTGCAACTGCTAAAAGACTGGTCACAACTGGTTTTACGGATGAATCCTGTTCCGCACAAGTGTAAATAGTCTTTATTTAGTGTTTATACATCATGTTCTGTCATTAAATATATTAATTTGCAATGATAACACATGGAAATCACTTAAAAACCCTTCAAAAACACTCAAAAAATAGTAAAAGTAGTCAAAAAATCACAGAAAACTAGGGGAACATTGCCTGATTAGGTAGTGTGGCTGTACACCGGTTGCAACTGGTTGGCAACTGCAGTCTTTTGTCCAAGAAATCAGGCAACTCACAACTGCAGTCCAGTTGCTGACCAGTCCAGTCTAGTCCAGTTGCCAGTCTTTGACCAGTCCTGCAACTGGACTTTGAAACACTAGACACAACTGCAGCCACAACCCTGGTATGATGAGGGTGAGGATACAAGGGTGGTGGTGGTGTTATGACAAGAATGTAATGAGGGTGTTACAACAGCATAGCAAGGCAAAGTGGACAAGCAGGAGACAACAGACTGCAACTGTGATGTGATGGAGGAAAATATGTTGATGACACAATAGTGCAAAGCTAGTTATATCATTAGCACTATACTTATACATAGTATACAAAGCACCAGACATTTCTGCAGGTGTTTGTCATTTACTGGGGCTAGTCAGGAGACAAAAAATAACCCAAGGCTGTGGATCTACTCTCATTTACAAGTATGGTCACCCCTTGCCAGATTGTATACATTTGACTTCTGAATTGGTCTGACACTGGAGTCCAGAGGAATATTAAAGTATCTTGGGTAATTGGAGAGGCTCTATGTGACAGCAACAATGAAAGAAGCATTGGGCATCCATACCAATAGTAAACATGTCATTATTGCCCTCATATAACTCACAGGGTCCAGGAGTGCCCAGAGGGCTGTTGGAATGTGATAATGTGCTGTAACCATATCACACAGTGTCACTACAGTGCTGTAATGTGCTGTAAATTGCTGTAATATGTTGTCACATTGTGACACTATGTGACAAAATCAGAGATTTGCTGATGAGTGTCACAGCCACATGCTCAATAGGGTTCGGTTGAAGAGTCCATACTTTTACACACCTGTGTAAAAGTAGTGTTATTAACTGTTTGTTAACCAGTTGATAAGTCGGGGGCATAATAGGCTGTTAGATAATGTGAAAAAGTCCAGGCTGCAGAGTGCATAGATAAGTACATAGAGTTAATACAGGTCTTGTTGGCCAAGTGAAAATTTGCCCAGTATTCCTAGCAGGTGACTATTACCACCTTCACAGTGATGTTGGATGTGCCATTACCATCCACCGAGATTCTCACCTCTGATGACTTCCTATCTCTTCTTGACCATCTATGAGGGATAATCAAGGATCTCCCTAGGGAGTTACTCATTGGTCACTCACATCCTCAAAATACTCCCCCTTCCTGTCATTTCAATTAGATGAGGAGCTTATGGAACATACCAGCAGTGATATAGGGGCTCTGAATGAGCAATTCAAGCAGGTCTTTGGCTAGAAGGCAAGATCATCAGGTGATCAGTGACTATCAATTGAGGAACAAGAGCCAATCCTAGTGGTTGCTGATGTCCTTGAACAATATCATTTGAGATATCCACAGGACAATGTTGTCAAGAAATGGAGAGTGGATGTTATCACAGGTGTATATAAGGCCTATGGACAGTATGGACAAACAGTATGTGAAAACCCCTTCAGTGTGATTTCTGTCCACTGTTGTTACACTTACTTGAATCCTGGTAGCCACCAGCATGGACAGAACAACATATACAAACTATCTCTGACTTGCCAAGCACAGGCAGTGAAGAATTGATCACGTCCAATCCACATGTGACCACATTGACTGGCTTGAAAGGTCGTCCCCCAAAGTTGTTGATGAACAAACTCATCATCAAGCTTGAAAATGGGAAGCCCTACTGCCCTGTTGTCAAGTTTCATGACATAGATAGTGAACTTATACAAGCAGTATTACTTGGACAAGGAAAGGGTTCCGCCCCAAGTGATGATAGCCGCATTCCAGCTGATGCAACAATGTCTGACAGTGAGAGCAATGAGTCTGAACTTGATGTGGAGTTTACAGGCGAATCTGATGCTGGGTCTGTGATTGGTTTGGACGAAGAGTTAGCAGTGATGACAGGCTTATTGACAAATGAAGAGGTGTTGCTTGACAGTCCTTTGCTCCATGATTTGTTAGTGACAGAGCCAGTGACCAATCCCACACAAAGGCCATTGGCTCATGCTGCCGCCAAAATGATGGCCAATGGGTCCTCTACTGTGAAACACAACTCAACTGTGACACTTGACTGGGGATTCTGATTTATTCACAGAATTTCACTGTTAAAAAGTTATTTACAGTGTGAAAATGTATTTTCCACTGGTTAATAACAGAGTAGTTGATAACAGTGGTGTAAAAGTCACTCAAACCACTGGATTAGTTTCTAACTGTGGAAAAGTTTTCTCAACTTTTCAACCAAACCCTAATGCTCAAAGTCAATGCTCAGGTGCTTGAACACCTCATAGAACCAAGTCACACAAACTACATCTCACACATGTAAGGAAGAGCTGAGGTTGATGGGGCATATGACTAGAGGTAGATACTTATTGCAATTTTAGGCCTTTGATGCAGACCCAGAGCATGGCAATTTTGATATTGAGCACCATCAAATGCATGAGCACACACAAAGCATTCTCTGTTGCTGTCAGCAACATAATGCATAACAGGGGTTAGGCTACTAACTTGGAGTCAGGGGTAGACTATTGAAATAGAATACTCTGTAGGAACTCAGTAAACACTTTGTATTAGTCTAGATAGTAGCTAGACATTACCTGTAGGAACTCAGTAAACACTAAAGAACCTACAGTAGGAAAGAAACTGTAATGTGTCCGCTCTAAGCTTATGTAATAACTACCATAAATGGAATATAAACTCCAACACTCCCCCTCAAGCAAGAAACTGGTAGTGAATATGGTTGCAAAGAGGAAAGAAGGGGTAGAAGTAGAATTAAAAATGGAATACCTATGTAAAGCATCAAATAAGACACTTGTATGCGTCCATAATGTTGTTCATTGAGGTTGTGTTGTGCAGCGCTGGCACAGTTGCCTGATTTGGTAAGTTGTGGCTTGGCTATTTGCTGGTATCGCCTGGGGTGCGCGTGCACTCATCATCCTCGATATTAGCACCGTTTGCGCAGGTAGGTAGTGGGTCTGGTATGTTCCCCAGCCTCTGAGGTGAGTGCCTAACTTGTTTAGTGCACCAGATTTGGCTGCAATGTCACTGATCGCCTTGGTACATCCGTCTGTAGTGTTTAAAAGTCCAGTCCGGTCCGGTTTTTGACCTTCCTAATAAGGCAACCGGACCAGGACCGGTCCTAGAGGTCCAAATAAGGCAACTGGACCGCTAAAAACTGAAAAAAACGGGTTGCAACTGGTCTTTTGGGCAACTGGTTGCAACTGCTAAAAGACTGGTTGCAACTGGTTTTACAGGTGAATCCTGTCCTGCACAAGCATAAATAGTCTTTCTTCAGTGTCTATACACCATGTTCTGTCATTAAATATATTAATTTGCAATGATAACACATAGAAATCACTTAAAAACCCTCCAAAAACACTCAAAAAATAGTAAAAGTAGTCAAAAAATCATAGAAAATTAGGGGAACATTGCCTGATTAGGTAGTGTGGCTGTACACTGGTTGCAACCAGTTGCAACTGGTTGGCAACTGCAGTCTTTTGTCTGAGAAATCAGGCAACTCACAACTGCAGTCTAGTTGCCGACCAGTCTGGTCCAGTCCAGTTGCCAGTCTTTTGATCAGTCTGCAACTGGACTTTTAAGCACTATCCGTCCATGCAATTTGGCGTGGCTGACTTGCTTAGGTTGCGATCTGCACCTTTGGAGTTGTCGTAATCACCTGAAATATTTGGTGGGCAACCTGGGATGATGGTGGATCGCCTTGGATGGTCCAGGTACATGCGCTGTTTCGTATTCGTCATGTTTGTGCTGACTCATGCAATCTTCAGCTAGTGGTCGTGTTTCAAGTCGTATTGACCCGCAGTGTGCACCACTCTTTGCACCATCTGTACAGCTGTCAATCCCATTGTATTTGACGCCTTCCGCATCAGTTTTGCAGTCCCATTGGCCGTCTTCAACCTCTGGTTCAACTTCCTCACCTCCCTCTCCTGGACCCAGATTTTGACTTTGCACATCTGTTTCGACACGGTGTGTGCTTCTGTCGTCGTAGGTACATCCCTGGGTGCTCTGGGCTGTGTCTGGTGCGGCCATTTCGTGGTTGGAGTCACTTGGCTCATGTAGGGCACTTGAAGGTATGTCCTCCTCCTCTGGTCGCTCTATGCATTCCCTGGCATGTTCTAACATGTCCCGCAGCTTCCTCAGCCTGTCCCTATGGTCCTCATGGCTCCACAACGCTGGCAACGCATCTGCTTCACCATCCGGTGCGGAATGCTCAGCTTGGGCAGTCTTTGGTGCATATGACCTGGTTTGAGGTTCTAGGCATGCGCTGACCATTTCTGATGTGTTCTGTAGGTCGTCTAGGCGTGTCTTGGGGTCGTCAATGCTCCTTGATGCTCCTAACGTGTGTGCTTTGCGATCTGTCCCAATCCGCTCAAGTTGGGTCCCATATAGTGAGTACCTGCTCTGTTCTCATTGCGGTCGTTGACTGACGTGACCTGGTGCTTCTAGCGGCCTTTTCAACTCGTCTCAACCATCCCCATCGTATGTTGATGCTCCCAATGCATCCACTTCGACATTCATCACGGATCGTTCGATCTGGGGTCTACCTGGTATGTGCATCTTGACTGGGCATCCTAGAGGTGTGCTGACCCTTTTTGGCGCTTCAGACAGTTCGTTTGGGCCGTATATAGTGTCGTCATGGAGTCTAGACGCTCCCGACACATTCGTGTTAACACTGGGGTGTGCGGTTTTGAGGTTCGTGCAAGTGGTATACTCCCCCTCATGCTCAGTGTGTCTGCCATCATTTCGACATTTGGGAGGCCTGTCAGGTGGTTTGGGAGGTAGTGGGAGGCATGGTGGTGGCCTAGGTTTGTCGCCATCTGGTGGTGGTGTTGGAATATTTGATTACCTACGCATTTTTGCTTACTAAGCAACTACCTACATTGGACTTTCCTTACCTTAGTTTACTTTAGTGACTACTAGAGTATTCAACAGGTTATGAGCCCTGTCTGAGTTCAGTGGAAAACTCACCAGACTCGAAATGCCCTATTCAACGAAACTCAAAAATGGGCGAAAAGTTCTTGTACCGGATTTAGTGGCAGACAGACAGAACTGGTTGGACTATATCAAGTAGCTAATTCATGCAGCAAAGCTACTTGGACTACTCAGACTGCTAGACAGCACTGAAACAAGGCCAGAAGACGAATGGAACCCTTTGGTTCAGGCCACATGGCTGTGCAACAACACCGAAGCGCAATACTTACTCACCATGACCACTCCAGTCCTCATTCACGACCACTTCCGCCATGACAAGACTACACACGAATGGTTCTCAGACCTACAGTCTATTTACAGCAAACCTATGACTACTACGAAGTCTACGGTACCTCGTGAGAACACATGCATGGCAGCACAACTGCCAAAAGCGCGTGACTGCAAAACGGTTGAGAAGAAAGTCAGTAGCCCACCACGAGTTGAAACGGCACCTACATGAGTCAACCCCCTACCGGAGCGATCCCACAAGGTACACAAAGCCTGCGTAAGCCTCACAACTCAAGCGAGCAGCATGGATAGTGAAGGCGCGACCAGGAAAGTCCAGCGCACAGCCATGGACAAGCCCAACAAGGCCAAACGGCACACCAGCAGGTCGTCGAGAAGACCACTGACGCCATGAACCCAAACGCAGAGTGCGCTAAGCCAGGAACACCAGCAGACAGCTCGTCTGACCCACCAGACATGCCGCTCAACGAACGAGCTGGGCACCGAGCTGGGGAAGAGGTTGAAACCACCAAAATGGCATGCGAAGAGGGTAGAGAGGGTGGCAATGAAACGGCAAAGGGCGTGAGGGATAGTGCGACAGGTGGAGAGGGTCTGGGCAATGAGGTCGCAGACGATGAAACCCCCACCGGCAAACCCATCGTGGCATACAGCCAGGACGAATGCGGCGACACAGAGGTCAACCGCACCACCACCACCACCAGTGACAGCAGGGAGTGCACAGTGAGCGCAGCTCCATCAGCAAACTGACCTTTTGTTTAGCAGAGGTTCCAGTATGGCAGCATGGATGCAATCTATGCCATTCTGGGATGGAATGTCAGGGTCTGTTGACAGCCAGCTTCTCCACTTAGCTGAGATTACAGCATCACAACATAGTCCATACAACACACAATCTATACTATTCTGGGACAGTCTGTCAGGGGCGGAATCTCAGCCGAAGTCACACTCTCGACACGGGCACAATCTAGTCTATTCTGGGATGGTATGTCTGTACAGCCAAACTTGGCAGTGCTAAACTTCCGGTGCGTACCATTGAGCAACGCAGGACCAAAAATAATCAAGTTCAAGCTAACAGTCCGAGATGGTAGGTCAGAGGACCCATAGATAAAAAACTACATGTATATGTATGGA
>JBBPMY010000313.1:0-19841 GCA_038090615.1 Phylloporus gajari
GTGGTGTAATAGGTGACACCCGCATAGTAGCCACGAGCAGCGACATTCTCGATGGTGATCTGGTTGTCGCCAACGTTGTTGACAATCCACTATCGAGCCAGTGAGAGATCAGTGAACGCTTGGCACAAATGAAAACATCGGCACACACCTGCAGGTTAGTAGAGGATGAAGCAGACCATGCGTCGAGCAGAGCATATGGGATACCCCCGGCAAGATCAAGAAAGGTATCTGGGAATAGGAAATTACTGATGTAATAGGTACCGTTAGCAATGGGAGTAGTCATTGTTCAATGCTGGATAGGTTGAGACACTCAACGGATATTCAAGGTGGTATTTATACATTTTCAAAGCCCACCTTTCAACTAATCTGGAAGCTCGAACCACTGGTCGACCCGGCGTGATGCTTGCGAGATCCCGCACAACCAGCCTTCCTTGACGTGTTCAATATAGCCAGACATGGTTAGTCTAGCACCTGAATCATGGATGAGGCTGAGATCATGGGAGTTTAGCCCCGGAAAATCTGATACTCAACCTCGATGTACTCGCTGATCAGTGTGTTGTACCCACGCCTGTCGGATTTGTAGTAAACAAGACAGGCCAATATGGGCGCGGTTCTTTGCTGCTCCGCGGGATGAGACCAAGTTGGGTACGTATCGGTCCCACAAGGCGATGTTGTTCTTCGTAGAGTATGCTATGAATCCCCCATTAGTACTCGCTGTCACCTTCAGCAAGCATACACCTTAAAAAGATTCAAGACATACTTACTCTAACAATATGCTTTATGCACCACAAAGAAATCGCTGCTGATGTGGCACCACACTTCCCACCTTTTGTCACCCGCATCTTGCCGTCCGGAGATGAGCTCGGTTGAATCACACACCATTCTGCCGACTCAACTTCTATATCATCATAGTTCTGGCCATGTCAGGTCCGCGTCTTGTCCAATTCCTTGGCAATAATTAGGGTTCTGCACAGGTAACACCGTGGGCACCCCTACAACGCATGAACGAAACACACCGCGCCCCAAACAAAACGGTATAGCTCGTCTGAAACGCGTCTTAATTTCCGAGTCTGCCTACCTACTATGGATACTCAGATGCAGCCGCGTGATCGAAGACTCCACACACACACGCACAGCAATCACCACACAGTGGAAAAATGTGATAACAGCCCGCTTGGATAACACACGGCGCGCCACATCTGTGGCAAAACCCAATACGGACTGTGTCGACCGTACATATACCAGTGTACTATCATCTGAAGGAAATAGTTGCTGCCTGTTTCTATCCAAGTATTCAGTCCCAAGCTACCTAGTCCATGCCCCAAGTCTCGTCGCTGATCCCACAATTTGGCTGCGAAAGAACATGATAATGGTGCTGAATCAGACTCCCTCGTCTGAGTGGAAGATGGATCACACAGCACACTGGAGGTGGGGCCGTTTGTAGCCATAATATCGTAAAACAGATGGTCTGAGGTGTTCTGCATGATCGAGTATCGAATATTGCCCCAACCATGTGGGTTAGGCTCTGTGTTTTCCGATGTAATTCCATTGAGGGGACTATGCATTAGATACTCTTCTGAGGAATCAACAAGTCCTCTCCGGTGGCTCTCCACCGTCGATAGGTCGTTAGAAACGACGCAGCACAAAGAATCCCAACCGACGAGGTTTCGGAAGTGCGGCCATTGAAATTAGGCAGTGCCTGACAGAGCCGCATCGAGGTGCCCTCACACAGAGCACCCATTGAGGCGAATCATAGCAGGGAGGGTGTGGTTGAGCGAGGCATTGTGTAACTGAGGAAGGCCGCTCGGGTGTCTTATCCTTGTCCTGAAACCTCCCGTCTTTGTTGTTGAACGATGCTGAAGGTTGCTGTTGGATGCCGCGAGGTTGCCGCTTTGTAAATATAAATAAACATAAACGTTCGATCTTGCAAACACCCGCGAAAACGAGAGTTAAATGGTCGACATAGACCCACTACTACCGTATTGGGAATATCGACCGCCAACTACATCAGTAATATACTCACGGCCTTATCGGAACTTGGTGCCCGCTACGTTAGTAAGCGGGTTTTTGGGGGGCGCTAAATTTCTCGTCTATGCAGGCGTTTGCAAAGCCACAATTTGACTAATCGTTTCTCACGTCGGAAAAGAAACCGAGTTGCGATAACCTTGTGTGAACGGCGGGGTATGAAAACCTAAGAAGGGTGTAATCTGTTAGGAGTGTTTCTAAACCGTGCAATGTTTCCAGACAATATAGGTGTGTTCCCTGTTTTTAGATCGAAAGCTCCCGGTCTTACCAGACCCATCAGGGTTTTTGGACGGTCAGCCGGTTCAGGTCACGTTTGATCTTTCATGTGGTCGGACATGCACAAACTTACCTACTTTGTGTCATCATGCAGTATTGTCTGCGCGTTTTCTGGGAACTTGGTTCACAATGGATGTTGATCCGGTGCTACATGAGTGTGAAAATTGTAACACTGAGGTTGTGGTTGGGCTTGATTGGATTGGCAGTTTTCGAGCGACTGTTAATGAACACCGAGGTGCGGATGAAATTCAGAGCGAGTCAGCCATCAGTGACAATGATACTATGCCGTTAGCTCTCAGCGATTTGATGGGTGACAATGATCATAGTTTGGGTGTTTTTGGTTTAGACAAAGATTTAATGCAAGCACAATTGCATTTGCATGGTCTTGTAATTGACCATGATTACATCGATGAGCATGCTCGGTTTATGCTTATGTTTCATATTTTCATGGGTCATTGTGTAATTCAGCAGTCAGATGATACCGGCTGTTTTGTTGTCGGTAGTGCCTTCCAAACTTCTGCGGAAATGACTCAGTGAGTTGTTGACATTCTCAAAGTTCGGGCCTCGAACGGATCCTTCAAACAGGATGAGCTCCTCTTTCTTTTGCGATCCATTGGCGTTGAACGCGCTTTCAAAAACAGCACAAACATTAAATGATCTCTTGACGCTTTGAATGATTTTGCCAATCATCGGCTTTTCATATGCAGGCCAGATCAAGGGGGGAATCTGCTTTCTTTTGTAGGACGGATGTCACGGCTGTCTTTGACTTGTTTGGCCTGCTTGCATGGCCTGAACTTTGAGGGAAATCGCAAGAGTATCCAACAGAAGATACTTTGTCACATATCAAAAGGGGATTGTGCAAAATCTTGCATGCATGGCAATGTTGGATGTATAGACATCCGAGATGCATTTCATGGCAAGGATGCTGAAAATCAGATGGTGAGTCAGACTTTACAGTACAAGATTTTAATGAGGCTAACTACTTGAATTCATAAGAAAGCTTTATTGATGTTATTAGAAATGAATAACATTCCACATGATCCTGCTTTGACTTTGCATCGTCTGCAGATGAATTTTTGAGGGTTTGCTGAAACAAAGCGGCGAAGAAACTTGAATGTTCGACGATTTGGAGAAGAAGTTCGGTCAACATATGTACGCAATCCAGAATGGCCATATGTGTTGACTACACAGGAGAAAGATGATATACTTAGACGGTGTCAGGGAACTTTAAGCAACCAGGAGTTGCAGCAGTTTGTTTGTGCAGTGTGTGCTGCACAATATCCTTCCTCAAAACGGGTGGTTTGTAACGAGACAGAGATCGATCTGGAACTTTTGAAGGCGCCAATGCTACGTGAGACAAATGAACAAATTGCTGATCCTGATTGGCCAGTTTCAATCAATGACTTAGGACATGGCTTTGGAGTTCGAAATGATGCTTTACCTGGAGTACTCTTGGATTATGAAGGCGTTCTGTATGATGAAGAAGCTTATGCATTTGAAATGTGTGAGGAATGTTTTTCTTCATTGAGTAAAGGAAAGATTTCACCCTTGGCACTTGCAAATCATAATTCAGTTGGCAATTTACCTGCAGAATTGTGTGGTTTGACAATGGTTGAAGAAGCTATGATTAGCAAGTGTCATGCGAAATCTTGTATTATTCAGTTACATGAACGTCAGGGAGGTGTGTCGTTGCCAAACAGTCAACGAGGAATGCGAGGGCATCTTATTATTTTTCCACAATCTCCTGAACAATTGCTGGAATTGCTACCCCCTCCAATAACTGATTTAACCACATATATTTGTGTGTTATTCATTGGTTCCAAACCACCCTCTGTGGAGTTTTTGTGGCAGCATGCAAAACCCCTTCTCGTTAGGCATGAAAAAGTGTGTTCTGCATTGATGTGGTTACGAGCGCATAACAGCTTGTATCGCCATGTGGCAATCGATCATCAAATGCTGAATCACTTACCAGACGAAGAGTTGTTGCCAGTTCATATTGAATATATTCAAGAGGATGGATTACTTGAGTCAGTGACTTTGCGTTATGATGAGGAGCAATGTTCACCCCCTAGTCAGACAGAAAACAATGAGCAGCCTAAGGTGACTTTCGAATGTGTTGTTGTTGCTGACATCAATCAAGACAGTACCTTAAAAGAACAGAAGATAGCAGCGTTGTGGTATATTTGAAAATCTGACGGAGGCTATATAAGAATGCCTCATGGGACGAAGGCAATGATGGAATTCAGAAACCCAACACTTTTGCTGGCAATATATCCTTGTCTATTTCCATATGGTGTTGGTGGGTTTGATGATCCAAAATGTCATACGCGACTCTCTATGAAGTGACAAGTCAAACATCTGTTACGATTGAAAGACCCTCGCTTCCGAACACACCCCTCATTTATGTTTACGGTCTTTAACATGATTCAAAGACATACTGCTCTTTTACATACCTCATTGAAAGTCAAATGAGATGCTTTTGAATCTATTGCATCCAAATTTGCATGGATTTCCCCTGAAACAGTGCATGCAATATCTGAACGTTTGGCATGGGGTGATCTGAAGACAGTTCTTACTCCAGAAGAATGTGATGTTAAAGAGCTTTTGAACACGGTTAACAGTATCATGCAGTACGTTCCAGGATCAGCATCGTCACGGGCATTCATGAGAAATGAGATTCATGCAATGACTATTGAACTTGGGTGCCTCAATTTTTATGTGACCATTAACCCTGCAGATGTGTACAGTCCGATTGTGAAGTTTTTGGCAGGGGACGAAATTGACCTGCATGTATTTGATGTAGAACATGTGCCAACTTTTTGGACTCAGTCACAATTAGTGGCTCGTGATCCTGTCGTGGCAGCAACATTTTTTGAAACAGTTGTACAAGCCTTCTTGTCCACACTGCTTGGTTGGAACTCTAAAATGAGGAAAGGTGAATTAGGTGTTTTTGGCGGTTTAAGTGGATATTATGGCTGTGTTGAGGCACAAGGCCGTGGTAGCCTTCATTGTCATATGCTAGTCTGGTTGCAAGATGGCATCAATCCAGATGAGATATGCAAACGAATTTTTGAAGACAAAGATGAGCAATTTGGTCATCGAATGGTTGCATTTTTAGATGACACCATCTACAATTCAATCCCTGTGAATCCAGGTGATGATATTGATGTGCCCTCATCTTCTTTTCACCCCTGTTCAGTTCCAAGTGTTGTTGCTCAGATGGAATGGAACGAAGAGGAACAACTTTGTTTACGAACCAAAGACATGCACAACCTGATCTTGTCTTGTCAATTACATTGGCATACTCATACTTGTTATAAGTATTGGTGTGGTCCGCCAGAACCTCGCACTTGTCGGTTTAATTTAGATGAATCCTGAGCTCAATCAACCACAATTTTGAACGAATCAACCAAGCAAATAGAATTGCGTTGTGAAGATGGAATGGTAAACAATTACAATCCAACTATTCTTGAAGCATTGCATTGTAATATGGACTTAAAGTTTGTGGGCTCCAGAGCAGACATGAAATCAATATTACATTACATCACTGACTACATCACTAAAACTCAGTTAAAAGCCCATGTTGCATATGCTTCCTTGACAACTGCTGTGCGAAAATTGTCAGAGATAGAAGTAATAAGTGATGATCATGCACGAGTGAAACAATTGCTTCAGAAAAGTGCATATCAACTTTTATCAGGACAAGAGCTTTCAGCACAGCAAGTTGCATCTTACCTTCTTGACTTTGAAGATCATTACACTAGTCATACATTCCGCCCATTATATTGGACATCTATGGAACGCTTCCTTTTGCAATCTGAAGCAAACTTGACAGAAATGCAAGATCTGTCAACTTCTGATGACGATACATCTTCATTACATGAGACAGATGATGAAGATGCAAGTGTATCATCTGATGACGACGATGAGGATTGTGAAGAACAATGTGATGAAGTGCTGGTTGACACAGATGAAAATGGAAATCTACGCATGAAAGGAAGCACTCTCACCAATTATATATATTGAGGGGATGATCTTAATGTTCTTTCTCTATGGGACTTTGTAGCTTCTACGCAGAAAATCTGCTTTCGTGAACATCTTTCAGATGAGTTGGAAACTGAGGATGCAGAATCAGATGATGACTCTGACACCGAAGGACCGAGAGTCTGTATCGCCGATCTTATGAATACTACTTCCCGAAAGCGACCATCCATACCTTTTCAAGGCATCCATCCAGAGGCTGCTACACATCACATCAAAATCTGTCATCCTTTGCAACGGTCTGTGCCTGTTTTAAGTAGTACTTCTTTACCTTGTGAAGATTGCCCAGAATCCAAAGATAGATTCAGTCGATTGATTCTAATGCTGTTCAAGCCCTGGAGATGTATAACAGACTTGCGTACTTTACCAGACACATGGCCTGATGCCTTAAATACATTTTTGAACAACAATGTGGACAGGGATCATGTTTGTCAGCGTATGAAAAACATTCAGCTGTTGTATGAAAGTCGTGATTGTCAGAACAATCATTTTGACACCCACTATAAGCAGCAAACATTTGCATCTGTGAAACAAAATTCCTCACTAGATTCATATGTGAACGAAGAAGCTAGTGTGGAGACTTGCAATCAAGAAACTGAGGATGATGTTCTCGATCATTTATTATCCATTGATGCTTCATGCTCTAACCGACTCACACAAAACTCAGAAAAGGTTCTTCGCTGTTTAAGGGCTATACATGAATCTGGCATCTTCAGTGACGACAAAAACACGAATCTGGAACTATTTCATGAGAGCCCAAATGAAAATGATGTCCTGTCTCATTCATTGGATGATGAGGCAGTTTGGATAAATGAATACAGTCATCATCGTGACAATCTCAAAACACAAGCCTGTGCAACAGAATATAATGGTGACAATGCAATAGAATCACACAATACAATGGATGACAATCCTCCCTTACAAAACACGACATCCTCCATTCCTCAACCTACTCTATCCTCAATTGCCAATGCTCCGCTCACTGTGAATAACTTCCAGAACAATCCTTCCCCTCCGTCAGCTGATGAGATTGCAGACCAATTTACATTAAATGCTGATCAACAGCATGCTTTCCGCATAATTGCACAACATTCAGAAGCCACAGACCCAGAGCCTTTGAGAATGTATATAGGTGGTGTCGGAGGCACTGGCAAGTCAAGGGTCATCCAGACACTTACTTACTTTTTCCAGACATGAGATCAAACAAGACGGCTGCGCCTGACATCATATACGGGTATTGCAGCACAGAATGTCAAAGGGATGACCTTGCATGCAGCTTTACAACTTACTCAAAAAAAAAGATCCTCAAAAGTCATTAACGATCTTGTGGCAATGTGGGCAGGAGTTGATTACCTGTTCATTGATGAGGTATCTATGATAGGATGCATATTACTGGCTCAGATTAGTGAGAGTCTGTCTATCGCTAAAGGGAATGACCTGCCTTTTGGTGGAATCAGTGTGATATTTGCAGGTGATTTTGGACAATTGCCGCCTGTTGGACAGACACATTTGTATTCCTTCATGCAAGCCACAACGTCTGCAAGCATGCAACACCAAATGACTGTTCTTGGAAAATTGTTATGGTTGTCAGTCAATGTGGTAGTGATTTTGACTGAAATTGTTCGTCAAGGAGGCTTGGAAAACAGTGCTTACAGAGAACTGTTGGAGCGGCTGCGTATGGGTGCATGTACAGATACAGACATTCAGACCTTGAACAATCGATTACTTACAAACGTTGTACACAATACAACCCATCCTTTGTGTTGGCAAAATGCTCCTTTCATTGTGTATGACAATGAAATAAAAGATGTGCTAAATGTCGAGTCAACTATAGCATTTGCTAGATGAACAAATAGGGAAATTCACTGGTATTATTCCAAAGACAAAATCTCTAATGAAACAGTGGGCGATCCCCAACTACAAGCACATCTTCGTACATACAACACTGGATCTACCGCACAGTGATTGGGACGACTTCCCCTCGTAATTGGAATGCCTGTGATGATAGTACAAAACTTCGATGTTTCCAGCGGGATCATGAATGGCTGTACAGCGCAACTAAAAAGTGTTCGATATACTACAGATTCAGAAGGTCATCGACATGCGCATTCTTGTGTTTTACAGGGTATTGAAGGTGTCACGACACCTTTTGCACATCTGTCAGCTGGCAAGGCGCCCATCATTGAAGACAGTGTAGACCTGACTTTTCGACATCCCTATTCAGGCAAAAGCCCGTATGTCATGCTATCTCATGTTCAAAGTATGGACGGGTTGGCAATCCTTTGCCCTTTTTTGAAAAAATGAGTCACTTGTCGACCAAGTGAAGAACGCAGAAAAGAAGAGCGCCGCCTACATTTGCTCAATCTGCTTTCCATGCAAGAGTTCAGAACACCTGCCAAAAGGCATTTTGCTTCCACATCTCTTCTTGAGCATAACCTTGGCATGACAACTCTTACAACTCCCCCAAACCATACTGATCCCTTTGAAAAAAACCTTGCATGCTTGCAAGAAGCTCAAAAAAAAGAGCATCAGAGACAAAAAGGACAACATCGAACACCTACCAAATGGAAAATAAATATCAACTTGTCTGCCCATCCTTCCAAAGCACGGCGACTGGCTTGACCTCGCAGATAGAAATTTGGTAAGAATCTTCGGCTGTATCTCATTGTTCATTCAATCTACTCTGCATCTAGGTCACCTTTTCATTTCTATTCGTAATGACAGTCCTTGCCATTCCCACATCACTCGCAACTCTTCTAAAGAGGACACTAACAGTGTACATGTAAGCACTCATTTACTCAATCTAATCTTTTACTCACATAACCCAGAATAAGAAAGGGGCCGTTCAAACCCACTATATATACTCTCATCCTTGTCACACCCCTTGACATCTCCGCCTTCCAACTTTCCACCATGTCTGTTCTAAACCCAACCCCCTCAAGACATACAACACACGTGCATGTGGCCGAAATCCAACAACAACAAGCCCGACTGGTAAATGTATGTCTGTCATAGCTTTACATTATGCAGTGTAACCCCTTTCACATAGGATGCCACTCGAAAAATCACAGGCTTTTACTATGGTGTAGGATGTGAACATGCTGTCTTTCCCACTGTCCTAGTACAACATAACCAACCTTTTATCATGGGTCCCGTGCACGTCTTTCGAATATCATCACACAACTTTCGGAACGGCTGGGAGCTCTTATGCTTTCAACATCTACATGGCCCACCAAAATGCGTGTGCTCAGGGGTTTAATCATGCTCTCGAATGCGCATTCGATGCCAAAGGAGTCATCCCTCTCTGGAAAGGCGACGTTCTGTTACTGAAGCAAGACATTCGCAGCGGAGAGTTGCTCAGCATCGCATTGGAAGACATCCATGAATGCGAGGAATATGTTGAAATTACAAGTGTACTACACTAAGTAATATATGACTTACATAGTACGAATCACTACTAGTGATAAGTACTAAATGACTACTGATCACATAAGTGGAAGTCAGTAGTGTAAGTCTAATCATCGACACTTGTAAGTCAAGTGTAAGACAATAGTCAACACTAGTAAGTGTTATTAATCATTATTCCTAATGTACTACATATGGAATAAGTGACACATGTCGATCATTAATGATCGACATTGACATGACACTTTGATCCTGGTGTCAATCCTAATTGATCCTATGATCCTAAACATTCCTATTGACAATCTGAACAATAGGAAGTATTATCTATTGTCCCATTGACATATCCATTGTTCTAATACTAGAACAATGGAGTCTACATTAGGAGAACAATAGATAGATAGATCGTTCTACAACAATTCATAGATCAAACTCAGTTATCTCAGACTGAATTATGGATATATATACGATACTTTTATACATGAAACAGTAGACACAGAATACATACGAGTTACATCACTTGTATCAGACTACTTCTATCAATTAGAAGTCGCTTCATCTATTCCTATTCAATCTAGACTCTCACACCTCAAGGAGAAGCCTCTGCTAAGTACAGTAAGTCTCAACTGTACATACTCCCTTCGTTGTACTGCACACCCCAGTGGAACAAGCTTTAGTTTCATTAGAATACACAGTTGAAGGCATTTGGAAAGGCTTATTTGATATGTTTTTGACAGGGATTATTTCCTCTCTGATCTCGCACCCTTCTCATAGACTGATTCTGCTGATCTTACGTCGAGGTTCTGTCTGAATTTTCCTCTTTTCGCATATGCCACAGTTCACTCACTTTTTGGTTCCTAAACATTTGACACGCACTATATTGCTAATACTATTTAATCTTCATGTTTGTACTTCCGGCTCAATGATCCTGTGTTCTCATTTTTCTTTGATTATATTTTGCATACCAATGCACCCTATTTAATTTCCCATCCATGTCTATCTGCGTCTTAAAATACATTGTCTTGCCCTCTAAATCATTCATCCGCCCTCAAATCAACCGTCACCCTTGAATACTAATCAATACAACACACATGACCAATCAGCAATACAAACGCCATCAAAAGCCCCTACACCTCAGGCTCCTAACATTAATGTGGCTAATAAACAGTACACCCAGCCAGGCCAGCCCCTACTCATAGAGCTCCTAAGCCAAGTTTAAAACACCATGGCTCCAACAATTCTGCCTTTCCTAACTACCACCATGACTCACACTACACCACCCTATCCCACTACCCATGATGTCGACAATGTTGAAATGACTGATTCCTCCTCCCACACCCCTGCTCCTAATGCCAACAACTGTGCCTCCACCAACGCCAATAATCCTTCCTCTGACTCCCCTTTCCACTACCAATTCACCGACAACTTCTACCACAAAATGATCCAAAAAATGTACTCCTTGCCGCACAACACCCTTCTTGCAGAGGCGACGTTCAACACTACATTCAAGCGAGTGCCATCTTTTGCATCCAACTTGATGTATGTCTGTCCAAACAGTGGCAGTGAATTTGAAGTCATCCTTGTCAGAGAAATCCTCCCTGCATGTCTTGGAACGAGGTTCTCCGCTACTGGTGTTCACTACCCTGGAACAGCAACCAACGTGCGTGCTTCTCTCAACTATGATCGCCAGTCACCTACTCACTAATTAACAGCCCAAGTTCATTGACGACAACACAAAAGTAAAGAGTGCGTTCACTCTATCAAGTGGCACCGATGCAACCGATACGATGAATAATGTTTTCCACAATCAAATCACGACCCTATCATCAATAGTGGATGACGACCATGAGGAACTTGTGAAACAGAATAAAGTATGCCTCGTCCAAACTCACTGTCCTAAAAATAAAGGCTGATGCAAATATAGGCTCCGGAAATCAAAGAATGGACATCCGCATGCGGAATGCAAGCAAACGTGAACCACGATTGCATTACTGTGCACACTGAACCGCTCTACATTGTAAGCAACTATTAACCTACCCACATCATCCCTCACGTACCGTCCTAGATTCCTAAATCTGCTCTGAAAACAGAACGAAAGAAGAAAATCAAAATCAACCATGATCCACAGTCAAAACAAGACGCATGCAAGGATCCCAACGACAACACACAGCTGACTTTTGTCCCGGAAGGAAAACATGGTGACGAAAAAGGTATTGCGGCCTGTTGAAATTCATACACTGATCAAAGCTCATGATTCACAGTGACTCTCAATTCAACGTATGACCTGTCGATACTCTCTGACTATGGTGGTGAACTATTCCAACACAAAAACTCCGTTCTCCGCCAGCTTGACTTGCGAGATGAAGAGAACAAGCTCATCCATCTTTCCAAGTGGTATGATAAATTCCGCCCAGGTACTTTTGTCTCTGTACATGGAACTCTCCACACCTTCATATGGGAAAAATGTTGGGTAAAGTCTTTCTTGTGGTCTCCTTGATGCACGCTGACCTCTAAAAGGTATATCAAATCCTCGCTCACACCATACGCATCCTCGACTCCTCCCCTTTGCCTGCTGAAACACACTATCAAACCTGCCTGCACTCAAATGCGGTTGCGAGTGGTTCCCACACATCCAACACAAACGCAGCCTCGGCCTTGAATACACTTTCTCTTGGCAAAAGACGCCAAAACGATTGATTGTCTAACTCTGTCACTGCCCACGAAAGTATTATAGATCCTTTTTCTTACTCCCTCACCATACACGGTTGTATTATAGTCCCTTTGTATACATCGCCTAGCTCACTTTCAATAAATGTTGTTTCGGTTTGCCACCAATGTTGCGCTGCTTCTGCTTCCCCATAGCGGGCTGTGCTGCGACAGTTGGCCTTATCTTATATACTCGCGGCCTTATCGGAACTTGGTGCCCTTGGTCACCAAGGAAAAGCGCCAAAAGTGAGCACATTGGTGAAAGGGACACTAAAGCACAATTAAGACATTTGCTCCAGCGAGTCCAAGGTTCCCTCAAGTCACATAATTGGACAAGTAAATAAAGTAGTCTAAGTACAACAGGAGAAGTGAAAAGGAGTCGTTTGCGGGCTTTATGATTTCATAGTAGGCTTGGGAGCATCCAGGTGTAATGGAGATCCTAGAATGAAGCTGATGAAGCCGTTAGAAGCATTGGAATATGTTAGCAAAGTGCAAGAGTGAAGGGGTAAACCATACATGCCTGAGAAGGCCCAAGTCAAGCAAACTGCGACAGATGATGAAGTGAATGCATCAGAAGCTTCAGGACATGTCTAGGGTGATGGAACCAAGTCGAAGAAGCTGCCAGAAGCGCTGGAATGACTCAGAAAAAGACTAGAATGTATAGATGAGGAAAACTCACCATCAGATGACCCAACGCACGAAACGCCCACACAAGGCATAGTCCATGATATCCAGGAACATCTCCAGAACAGCAGAGATGGGTACATTGATGAAACGAACATTCATCATCAATATCTGGACAAAGGAGGGCAAAAGGGCGAGGAGGTTGAAGTCAAAGTTGAAGTCATCGATTCGGACTGTGGAAACAACTTTGCAGATAGCATTATAGTCAATGGGAGAGGGTGCTAGATGGTCAACGAAATGCGCAGCTTGTGATATGACTTGAAACTCGGGATGAGGTGAGTACGAGGAGTGTAGGAGGCAGTGGCAAGAACATATTTAAGATGCGATCTCAAAAGAGTGGTGGTCTGCATATTTATTGACATAGAAAGAATTGAACACGTCATATGAGTGGTGTGGCTTAATCTTGAGTGGAATGGGATGAGTGCCATAGACAGGAATTAGATGCGCTGCATGGTAAATTGAGTCGATGTGGATAATGGCGTAGTTGGGTTTATGATTGGGAAGAGTGGCTGGGCGAATGATCCACATTCCAGTGAGCTCATTGGGCTCCTCACCAACTTTATCAAACCAACGTATCACTGCACAAGGGTAAGTAATACCCTTATGGATGAATGAGAAAAAACAGAAAACATGGGCAATTTCATACCCATCCATCTCATCTGTGTCTGCATCTGTTCCGACGAATACACGGTCATAGCGTGGACCCTCACCCCTCCACATCAGACATGATTGGATGTATTCCTTACACATCCCACCAGTCCCACACAGATCACTAGGCACATAAAATCGGGATGATGCAGAGTTGACCACAGATACAGCCCCATCATAATTGTTACAACTCGCCTTGATCTGTGGGCGGGCTACCCTTCGTTTTCTCCCAATTGTACTCATTGCGTTGTTCTTTTTCCTCTACTGGATGTATATTCTCACATAACGGACAGCATTTCTTTTATCGATGACCTAGATACTCTGACTCATCCCTCGTCATCGCATCTATCCCTCATAGCCTTTATGTTTCATCTTCATCTTGATACTGCGGAGTCATCGCTTACTGCGGATTCCTGTTCTTACTGCGGACTGCGTTTTGCTGTACTGATGGTTACCCAAGGAGTTCTCCTTCCGCTCTTCTTGTCTTACCTCAAGGGTATATAAAGCCATCAGTAGCGTACTTGTATTCCTTAAGCTAGATCTCCTCAATCATACCTGATTTGTGGACCTCGTCACCTCAGTCTGTCTGACTTGACTACTTGCTTCACTCGAACCTTCGAACTCGCTGTTCTTTGAGGCTACGACTTGGACCTACCCGGTACAAGCGTAACAATAATAAGGAAGTTCAAAATGTGGAATGGTCATGATGTCGCATGTATCATTGGGGTTTAGGCGCTCGAACAGAAAGCGTCAGAGGAGAATGGGCAAGTTGGGAATAGCAAGCTCTATGGTTAATGCGCACATGGTTCTAGCACGTTTAGATTCTATAACATTGCGAGTAAAAAACGACTCTACAAATTTGGAGAAATGCAGGAACATACGCCGGGTCCGTGAGAGCTCAATATGTGCTGCAAGTGTGGTTGTACCATGGTCTGCTTCTCCGTCATCATCATAGACTTCAATGCTTGCTGAATGGTTTGCCGGTATAACAGCCTGCATGGTATCAGAATCGTCTGTGGATGTAGTTGGTGGAGCCATCTGGGCTTTGGTAGTCAAGAATCAGTTACCATTACAATACTTACAGCCAATAAACTGTACATACCTATTAAGCTAAGCGCACTTGATAGGCATGTTCCATTGAGCATGCCATGACTGGTGAAGTTGGTACGTGCAGCCGAAAGTTTATCAAGTTGCTGATTAGTAATGAGTATTTGACCAAGGGCTTTGAATTTATTCAACCGGTGGTAAGGCTTCTTCACTGCAGTAATATGCTTATTCTCTGTGATCGACGAGCAAAGTCCATTTGGTGCACCAAAGAGTCAGATTAGTTCGGGGTAATGTTTTATAGAATGCTGGCGGGGAAGCCTGGAAAACGTTGTGGTGACACCTGTCCTCTTGAAAACTTTCTGGTAGTGGTAGAAGCGTTGGGTTGCATCATCAATGGAGCTCAGTGTGGAATCTGTGATAATGTTTCGGCAGACAAGATAATAAAATTCTATAAATGCATGAAAGGTGTGCACGACATTGTCTGGGACATAGCCTTCTATTGTTGCAATGTAAACCTAATGGATTGGGTTATTACGAAGTGTCTGTGAGTTGGGTCAGACAAACCTTCATCAGTGCCTTGGAATCATCACTGGTCCACTGCTTGAAGCCCTGGCCTTGTGGGAAGCGACAGAGGCCAGTAAAAGGCACTACAGCAGTGATGCTGTCATGGAATATTCAGTGATAAAACAGCAGAAAGCAGAGTAATATACTGTCTGTCAATATCATCCAGGATGCACTCTGCTTGCCACATTGACCCTGATGTTTGTAGAATAAACTTTTCTACCCAATCCACCAAATGATCTTTGAATGATCCCTTGATTAGCTGGTGTAGTATATCAGGGGCGATAAGCTCATGTATATCAGCATAGGGGAAATTGTTTGTAAACAGCTAGGAAGGAAGAAAAATTGATCCATAGTACAATCAAAACAGAGAATACATACAATAAGATCACCGATGATACCAAATTCATTCCACATTTGATCCAATGTAGTGTTCTGAAACAATGTCTCAGTCAACCGCTGGCAACGACTTAGAGCATCTTGGTCTGAATCAAGTGTACCACACATTGCAGTACAGCTGCAATAAATATTCAATTTATTAACAATAGTCTCTTTGAACAGCAGAGCAGACTTACCATGCACACCAGCCATGTACAATGCAAGCAAGCAGTGCTTGCTCCTCATAATCAGCAATGTATGGACCAAGTCCATAGATTGTCTTTTGGAAATGTCCATTGCCATAGCGAACAAGCTCAGTTGTTGTCATCACCAGTTTCAGACTTTGAAGAATTGCAGACAGTGAGTTGTGAAACAGTTGATGGCAGAACATTCGAAATTCCTTATCTGAGGAATGTTCTTTTGTCACTGAATAGAAAAGGTCAGTATAACATTCATACATGAGTTTGGCACAAAAACATACTTTTTGGAATAGCAAGAAACCCAATAACAACAACTGCATCTTGATGCCCCCAATGGACAGTATTGTGGACATTGCCAATTGACATATAGAGCGGGTAATACTCATTGTTACCAGTTGCGACGGATACAGTAGTCTTGTCGCTTCCTAGGACCACTGGCACAAAAGTTGATCCATGCATTGTTGGATCTTTGGCAATTTTATCCTGAATAATAGCTTGTAAGGCGCCGAGTCAGGCTAGTATAAACTCAAGATTAGCTCACTGCATGGCACCATGCCCAGTCTCCTGACATGAAGTCTCTATATTGATGTTCATTGTTGTCAATGCAATATTCCTGAAAGGGTGCATAGTCAAAAGATTCTTTGAAATCTGGGTTCACAAGCATGTCATGAATGCAAGTGAGGGGATCACGGAACCAAACATCAAATGTTTGGTCCATCCATGGTGGCCAGTTCGACAACAGCTGGTCACTGGAATACTTGACAGAAAGCCTAGACCATTTTGTTCCAGCTAATGGGGTGTCGTCAATGACATCATATAGATGTTTTGCACTTGTGAATGGTGGTAGCTTGTGTCCAGAGTTATTGGGATCAAGAAGAACAGTGGCTGCCCAAATATCCATGAGGGCATCTATCTGTCTTGCACTCATCTCAGCATGTCAATATAAGATGTTGGCTGTTTCAAATTGGGTACAGTTGGTATAAGGAGTCCAGTAATTGTCTGATATGACATCAGGTGGAGGTGGAGGTGCATTGGGGGGAAGGAAATTTCCTTGCACATCACAGGGTCATCCTAAAGATATCAAAATATGTAGTAGCCATTGGAATATAATCTTACCATTTAAATAGGGATGAAATACTCAATGCAAGGTTCCGCCCATCCTCAGTTCTTCAAACGATTGCCAGTCTGGATCATCTGGGTCCTCATTTCTACCTTCAAATGATCTGAGAGGGGATGAGGGACATGTTGACTGAGGGCTTGGGGATGAAGAGGGCATCAGAATCCGGTTTGGTTGACCAACAGTTGGATGGGCTGCTAGATGGTGCTTAGTTCAACCAGCAGGGGTCTTGAACCAACGGTTACATCCTAGGTGCTCACATGGAAGTTGCAAGATGACATTTGTTGCATGTGGACCAGTCCTTTGAGGTGGCATTCAAGTAGAGAGACTGAGTTTAGCCACTAGCATGATTTCCAGAGCTCAAGCAACTGAAGCGAGACTTATTGAGTTGTTTGTTTGTAATGAAACTGATGCTTGTTCCACTGGGGTGCGCAGCACAATGAAGGGAGTATGTACAGTTGAGACTTACTGTACTTAGCAGAGGCTTCTCTTGAGGTGTGAGAGTCTAGATTGAATAGGAACAGATAAAGCAACTTCTAATTGATAGAAGTATTCTGATACAAGTGATATGACTTGTATGTATTCTGTGTCTACTGTTTCATGTATAAATGTATGATATATATATCCCTAATTCAGTCTGAGATAACTGAGTTTGATCTATGAATTGTTGTAGGACAATCTATCTATCTATTGTTCTCCTAATGTAGACTCCATTGTTCTAGTATTAGAACAATGGATATGTTGACAGGACAATAGATAATACTTCCTATTGTTCAGATTGTCAATAGGAATGTTTAGGATCATAGGATCAATTAGGATTGACACTAGGATCAAAGTGTCATGTCAATGTCAATCATTAATGATTGACATGTGTCACTCATCCCATATGTGGTACATTAGGAATGGTTACTAGTATCATTTCATATTGATACTAATATATGTTATCCTAATGTGATTAGGATAATTTGCTAATAGTGTGACAGACATCATTAGGATTCTTATCCTAATGATCATCAGTGTGACCAACACTACTAATCATTAGTGTGACAGACAAATGATTAGTACTTATTACTAATGTTAATACACTAGTAATTTCAACAGTTTGCACTCAGAGTAACCAGACTTACAAAAGATCGTTCAACTCCAAATTTCGACCTTTGCAGCTTTGTCTCATATATTCCCCTTCTCAGTTTTGCTCTCCCCTTCAGACTGCTATATTTCCCAATGAGCTCTTGGTGTACTCATGCAAAGAATGCAACTGCTCACCCTGGAGCAATTCTCCTTTCATCACAGGGCAAGTGTTGAACCAAAGCAGAGAAACAGACCAACAATGAACATGCAATAGAAGAGCGAGCAGCAGCTGAGAAGGCTGAGCAAGAACATGTCATCACTATTGCAAAAATGGTTATGGAGTTGTGGGCCAAAGAACAGAACAAGGCTACTGCACCTGTGAGTCACAAAAACCTAATAACCCCATCTGTCATGAGCTGTGGCACTAATGGAATGACAGGAGGTCCTAGGGAAAGCGCCTGGTGTAAAAGGCACAAACTCCTGCTCTAAGAGTACAATGAGTAAGTTGAATAGAGCAGTAGAGCAAGGCCAATAACAGCATTTCTTTAATGAAACAGGAACTCACTGGGGTCATAGGTGATGAGCACCAGACATCAACTTTGGATGTGCTGGCAGCAGCTGGAAGTGCAAGACAGAAGAGGGCATTAAAGATGCCACTCAAAGTGATGATCAGTGAAGCCAGCAAGACAATCACCAACATGCATGATGGTGGCAAGCCTTTGCATGGAGAGAAGGACACAAATGCATCACAACAACTAAAGTAGGTACTCAGTTGTGGCACATCAACACATTTCATTTTCAACCATGTTGCTTTTTACTGAGTCCACATTATTGTTTGTCAACATATTAGTTACTGACTATGAATCTAACAGGAAGCAATCTCTTGCGGGCACCATCAAGGGTTGGGTGGCACTTGTCCATGAGAAAACTCAGACAGGTTCATCAAATATAGTGACCAAGGTGTCTACAGTGTTAAGTGGTCCATCTAGCCAGACTACGAAAGTGAACACTTTGGTCACCCCTAGCCTTAGTACTACTCAGTGTTTGGAGACAGCCATCACAGCCAGGTTTGGAGGCTTTGATCTCAATGAAGGTGATGACGAGCAAGAGACAATACTTTTTGAGAATAGAAAGGTGGAAAAGTTAAATGACAATATTGCGCTGGTGTGTGCTTGCTACACATATACTATGAAGTTATTCACCATTAAAACCAACTATTATAGGCCATTCCCTCTACTCCTGACAGTGACATTGAGATTGAAGCTAGTCAGATCCCCCCTTGATACTCTTGCTCAGAAGATGGGAAAAACAGTGGTCCTGAGTTCAAGGATAGTCCAGTCCCCTGCCTGTACTCACCACGTGTTCCCTTGGCCAGCAAGAGAAAGCTGGGGGTCACCCTAGACAGTGTTTAGAAGTCCAAGACTTCCAAGGTCATAGGATAAGCTCTAGTGGGAGTTACTCACTAGGGTAGGTGCAGCATAGGCGGTAGCCAAGTGTTGCTTTGGTAGCAATAGTAGTAGTGCTTAGTGTGGAACACCAGGCAGTACAAGAGAACAGAGGATGGAGATTCTGTTAGAGGAGCATACATGTGGGGAGCTCCTCCTTATATACAGTACAGGATTGTTTGTACATGTGTATAGTAGTTCTAAATAGATAGAACAATAGTGACCAATGGCAGTAAAGGC
>JBBPMY010000314.1:0-19817 GCA_038090615.1 Phylloporus gajari
ATTTACATGAACCGCACATAGCTCCTGCTTGTCCACTCTGAGACCCCTTGGTTACTCACAGTGGACTGCAGGTACTGTATCTTCGTCCTACACCTCTAATATCATTCTCGGTTACTCACAGTGGACTGCAGAGTTGTCCTGAGTTGGTCCCAAGCTTGGCTAGTCGCCCTCAGTACTTTATCAATTTGATGATGGGGAATCGAATGGAGGTACTCCTGAGGCATGGATCTGAGTGGATCTTCGGCGATATTGGCTAGAGCACAGGGCTCATAACCTGATAAAGTACTGAGGGCAACTAGCCAAGCTTGGGACCAACTCAGGACAACTCTGCAGTCCACTGTGAGTAACCAAGAATGATATTAGAGTTGTAGTATGAAGATACAGTACCTGGAGTCTACTGTGAGTAATCAAGAGGTCTCAGAGTGGACAAGCAGGAGCTATGTGGGCTTGAAGTAAATACTGGTAAATAACTGGCAAGCCACATCAGCCACATCATCACAAAACATAAGAGGGGCCACAGAGGCACAGAATGAAGGTAGAACGATGGGAAAAAGTGGTAGGATAGAAAGTTGAATATGGAGAATCCAATGAGACTATAATCGAAGTCAAATGAGTGCAAGATCACCAAACCTAACAAAAAGATAGAGCATCTTCATGCTATGTTCTTGCCCTTGTCAAGGAACTATGGTCTCAGGATATGATTTGGACCTGATGTCCAGCAAGGGAGCAAATGAGGGTTATCTGATAAGCAACCTCATAGCATAGCCCACTAATATTGGTGAGATCCCTTAAGTCATTCTCTGATGACTCTGCAGGCCCTGGATGATGTAACTTGAGGGTAGGAGGTTCTATGAATAACCAGGCTGGTAGTACCATTGCCTGATTCATCTTAGCAGGTGTAGATGACAACCTGTGAGTCCTCAGCCCTAGAAGGCAGGTGAGATGTGTCAGAGAAATTGCAATTTTTATGTCACTTCTTAAGGGACTGGAGTGTACATTCAGACAGTAGTAGAATGTGAGTTCCTTGAGCAGCTTCTGCTAGAGCTGAGAGGCAAGCAGTGGTAGCACCTTTGGGCAAGGTGGCAATAGAGGAACAAGAGGAGGTAGAATTGATGGCATTGGAACAAGCCATAAGGATGGAGTGGCTGAATAAGGAATATAACTGACATTTTGTCACATTGATCTCTTTTATTATTCAAGAGTAGGTCTCACCATAGGATGATTGAGTTCTCCTTGAAGGCAGAGGAGCTCAATAAATTGAATGAGGATGGGCTCAAGCACTGGGAGGGGCATTGACCTGAAGTGCTTTGTGGAGAAAATCATCTCTGGCTTTGTGAATGGCACCATCACAGAAATCTTGAAAAAATAAAGTTTGTTCATGCTACTCAACAATTGTACCCCCATCAGAACTAGTTCCCTTTCTGGGATCACACTCAGTGCTGCACAACAATGCTATGCACCAGGTCAGCATCTACAATTGTCTCTACATCATTCTTAAACATACAGTTGGGGAACATTGTCTCAATCATGTATGCCCTTGAAAGATTCTCCAGATATGACCTGAGCAGTATCAGCACCCACTCAGTGTGCAGTGAGACCACCTATGCATTGATAAAGCTGCAAATATCTCCAATTGTGTGTATCAGATTCATCTGGCATGGTATTCTGTGTCAATGTCAGCCAGGCTCAGCCATGCCATGACATTCATCAGCCAGTGGGATCTGCACTGTTGTTGTTAGTAGCAAGTGGTTGACCTGAAACCTTGTTGACACACTTGGTCATTGTGCCCAACCCCTGCCTGTGCTTGGCTTGATAGCCAATAAACCTAGCATACTCATGGCAGGAACATGGGACCTAAGTTAATTCCCAGATCTGCAAAACAGTTGCCTCTCTTCTTCCATCCACTTCAACACATGATCACCTCTACTGGTTGTCCCATCTTCATGTGTAGCACCACTACTGGCACACTTCTGTTAATAGATGAGTAGTTGGGTGTATGACAAGTGACCATCCTACCCCATGTTTATATCCATATGTTAGGTTTGGTGATCTTGCACTCATTTGACTTTGATTATAGTCTCATTGGATTCTCCATATTCAACTTTCTATCCTACCACTTTTCCCCATCGTTCTACCTTCATTCTGTGCCTCTGTGGTGCCTCTTATGTTTTGTGATAATGTGGCTGATGTGGCTTGCCAGTTGTTTACAAGTATTTACTTCAAGCACACATAGCTCCTGCAAGTCCACTTTGAGACCCCTTGGTTACTCACAGTGGACTGCAGAGTCATCCTGAGTTGGTCCCAAGCTTGGCTAGTCACCCTCAGTACTTTATCACCATCAACAACTGCTTGTTCTCTGGATTTGCATAGTTGTAAAACTTGCCACCCTCAATGCTGAATCTGTTTTCCCAAAATGTAATATGACATTGAACAATTTCTTCATCCAAGTCCTCATCTGAAACAGATGTGAGTCATCTACAAGAGAACAAATGCCATCTTCACTTTGCTACCCTGTGGGATTGGAGACAAACCTGCTCTCAGTGTCATCACTTCCCAATGTGTGACTGCCTCCTCTGAATATTGTCAATAGCCTCTTGGCAGCAGGTAAGGATGCCTGTGCAGCAGACATCCTGCAATATCATCAGCTCTTGCTCTCACAACTATATCCAATACACTTGGTTGCATGTCAAAGGATATCTTACACTCTTCTGCCTCCCAGCAAGTTTGCACATGAATTTGGATTCTGCATAGAGATACTACTAATAAAAGAGTAAAACCATCAGTAGAGTTCAAGCTGTATATATATATGTGTACATGTGTTTACCACCTGCAAACTAGCACTCTCCCTCACATGGCTGACATTACTCATCTACATCAGATGAGATTGACTGTGTAGGACTTGAGTTTACTGCTGTGAGAGAAGACAGCCTTATGAATCTTCTAGAGCTATACATAGTCTTTAGTGTGGGTGTCATACAATGAGGCTGGGTAGTACCTCAAGGAGGAGTGTTGTTGTCACTGCCTTAGTCATCAATGTGACCCATGTGTGGTGTAGAGCCTCAGTTATCCTCATGTTAATGATGGTTGATTCAACATGCATTCACCATTAAGCATGTTACCATTATCATTGCCTATCATTCTGAATGTGCATACACAAGTGGTGAGTGTTTATGTAATACAATAGTTACAACCACATTTGTTTAGTATTTTTTTTATATCAAGCCCTCTGGGCAGTCCTGGCTGCTCACCACTGGAGTCATGCATGCAGAGGACATGCTAAACTACCACACTATTGAACAAAGAACACTAATAGCAACATATGTTACAAGGCCACTACTTTATGACACTGATTGCCACTTTTCTATCAAACTACATCAGGAATTTAACACTCCACTTAATCAGTCTTATCCATACTTTTTCTCAGTAGAAAAACACACAATAAAAGCATACTAAGAACATGCTGAGCTAAGTCTGTGTCTTGTACCTGCTTATCCTACACTTAAATCACCCTTTTTTGACCACAACCAAGGAAATGAAGGAGAACAAGATCACTTTTATTTACCACACTAACAAATACAAGTTGAAAAAAGTAGAACAAGTAGATATCATATTGCAGTATATGGTGCAAGTAGTGCACCTGTGTGTCACCAATCATGTCACTTACTAAGGATAAGTGACAATGTCACATTCATGCTAAGTTAGGGCTAATAATAGAAGTTTATTACTTCAGCAATTACTTCAGCACTCAGCATTACCTTCATAGGAAAATAATACTAGTCATGACCTAGGGTACCAGATGTAGATTAGATGTACAGATAAGTATAAGATAAATTGTTATCAGCACAAATCAGGTGACATCACCAGTGCCCACTGCTATTACACAACACTTCATGCTTGTCATCACTAACAGTGAGTATGACTATCCACTTTGTTCTCACTCAGTTTTCATCCTTTTTCAAGGTAGTTTTTTTTAAACCTATGTAGAATACACCTAGTAATCCATCTATACTACTTTTATTCATTTACTCCCTAGATAATGGCCCAGGCAGCTTTCATGTGAAAATTTCAACATGTTTTGAATTTGGACTTCAATTGCACAATTGTTGACACTCCATTACATCTAATAGAGTTTAAATCTTCTTCCTTATCATTGCTCATATCACCACTGTTATCATTATTGAAATAGAATGTTCTGTAAAAACTCAGTAAACACTATATATTAGCTGTAGTAGATAGGGAAATACCTGTAGGAACTCACTAAACATTAAAGAATCTAAGGTAGGAAATGAAGCTCTAAATGTATGCTCTAAGCTTATGTAATAACTACCATAAATGGAGCATAAACTCCAACAGTTGTTGACAGGTGCTTGCCTCTGTGCTCTTCTATAGCATGTTTGGGAGCCATCTCATGCCCCAAAACCTGGCCTCACATCACAGATTTGAACATGTCTGATGCCACCCTCATCTTGACCACTCCGTCCACTAGTGACAAACAATGGCTTGATCCTTGTCCTACAAACATACAGTAGAATTAATCAAGCACTTCTATTAGTACCAATAAGTGGCACAACTGAACATCTTCTTGTAGGAACTATCACTGTTGAAAATGACATCCAGACATTTTATTATAGTAAAGCTTAAGTAATGTTCTTGTCAAAAGTGTTCTTGTTTATACCTTAATACATGATGTATTTTTGTTATATATATACTTGTTGTACTATTATGGTGCCACTGTCACTGTATGCCAACATTGTGACAATAAGACATATCATTGACTGTCATCAGTTACAATCTGTCTCACTAACATGCCATGGTGGTCAGTTGTAGGTGTTATCAGTTCTGGGGTATTTGGGTCATTAGCAGCTGGACAAGACAAAGAGGTGGCGGGATAGAGGACATTGGTGTGAGAGCTGGTGAATTTGTTGGTGTAAGCTAAATATGTCAACATATGGTCAACTAGTTGATTTTTCCAAGGCCAAACAAACTCTGCAACAAGATCTAAGTGCTTTTAAGATGTCACTGCACAACTTCAAATAAAACCTAAGCCAACAGATCAAAAATAATGTTCAACAACTCTGTGCATACATGTACCCCTCATATTTGTTTCCCTAGCTCACTCCTATTCAATATCAACTAACAGTGTTGATCCTTAGTACTACTAAGCAGCAGTAGTTTCCACAGTATATATCACAACAGCCACAGTTGTCCTTCTGATTGTTGAATGCAGTTGTCACATTCTGCATTGTTGGGTTGTCAGTTACATTATCTTTCACAGACTATTATTGTAAAAACCTGCTGCCTCCACTTCTTCACCCCTCCTCAGCCATTGAGAAGTCATGTTCAATTAGGATGTGATCAATATAACAGGGACAATGGGAACAGCATTGAAACATTCAGCCATTATTGCTAATGACATCACAATGATGTTGACACAGACACATGTGTTACTACACTCATAACATGTTGTAGCTACAACAAGGGAAAGATATAGAGGTGACAGTACTATAACAATGGCTAGGGAATAGCAAGGGGTACATGGTCTCTATGGCCTAGTTAATATCACCACCTACCACCCCCTCTTTCATGCTATCAGCAATTCTCACAGCTCATTTCATGACAGGACCCCCAATCACCATTTCATGTCAACACTATGCTCTTGCTGCCACTATCCTCCAGTTACTATATAGTTGCAACATCTATCAAGGAAAACCTCATCCAGATAATATCAAGGAATATAAGAAAATACAACTAAAACATAAAATATGTTGACATTTTGATATAATTATATAAATTTCTTGATAATATGATTGTCATGAGTAGATATTTCAAGAATATCTGGTTTTCATAGATAATCACTACTACTTTGGATGATCTTAGTCTTGCTAATTTGAACACTGATAATCCTAACCTCAACTAATCTTGATTATTTCATTTTTTATTCACTAATATTAGTTGAAACTTTCAATAATTTATGTCTTTTTATGATAATTGCATATCATAGCTGCTAATCTAGACAATATTAACTTTGATCATGGTAAGACCAATTATTTACTAGTACAAGATGTATATAAAGTGTAGTAGACAGAAGTGTAGTAAATGTACTAAAAAGGCATATATAAAGTATATACAAGGTGTAATAAGCAAGAGTGTAGTAAATGTAGTCAAAAAGTGTACATAAAGTGTATATAAAGTGTAGTAAACAGAAGTGTAGTAATGTAGCCAAATAAGTGTACATAGTAAAGTGTATATAAAGTGTATACAAAGTGGAGGAAGTAAGAGTGTAGTAAATATAGTAAAAAAAGTGTACATAAGGTGTAGTGAACATGAGTATAGTACCATATGTAGTCAAAGAAGTGTACAAAAGTATATATAATGTGTAGTAAGTAAAAGTATAGTATAAGAGTGTAGTGAATGTATCAAAAAAGTGTATGTGGGACTTAGAGATTTGTTGCAAGTGGTGTCATGTAACATGTTGAACTTAACACATCAGCTCTATTTCCCACCCTTCTTCTCACAACCACATCAACATGATGCCAATGGGGCTGCCACAATCCCACTGGTACAAAGGTAAGTATTTTCCCTTGTCACTTGTCCTCATACATTCACTCATGTACCCAACCAAAGCATCTGTGCCTACATACAACCTGACACCCATGATGTTGTCAAGTGCATACCAACACATGCAAGCATAGTGCTGGTTGAGCTACAACAGCCTAACTGGCCTAGAATGTATGTCTTTTTTTCTCTAATTATACATGCACTCAACTGACTTCCACCACTATTGCCACTACTCATACATACCTACACAAACTGGGTGCCCTCAACCTGTATACACACATGTATACACATCCATAACTTCTGTGTACACATGTGTACACCTATTACCTCAACCAACAGGTGTGTGTATACATGCATACCCATGTTCTCAACCTGTGTGTGTACACATGTACACCCACCACCTTAACTGGCATATATGCATACCCTCCCCTCTGACTAGTGTATATACAAGCATGCATCTGCCACCTCAATAGGCATGTATGCATGCACATGCACACTCTCTCCTTTGACCAGTATGTATGTGAACATACACCCATCACCTCAACTGGCACATATGCATACACACACACACCCCTCTCCTTTACTTGGTGTGTACATATGCATACCTGTCATTTCATCAGGATATGCATGCATGCACTCATCCACACTCTCAATTACTGTGTATGTGTACATGTGCACACCTTGTACATGTCATATCCCAAGTTTCTGCTAAGTACAACTTTTAACTCCATTCCACTTTTCTTATGATCTCTGATGTGTTCTCCTAGAGAATGTGATCTGGAGTTATCAGACTTTCCTATTATAGTATAGATTCCTTTTCTGTCGTTTCTGTTTACTCATTTGAAGCACCCTGACTTAGCAAGGGTATGCAGTATCTGGTTTTCTTTATAACTGGGGCATAGCCTCAGAGTTCAACTCCTCCATTCTCCTTACTCATCCTCTTACTAATACCTAGGAAATTGTAATGTTCTCCTTAGTAATCTTTGTATAGGACTTAGTATATAAACTGTAACTCCAAGCCCTGTATATCTTAGTTTGAATATTAAATTAGTCTCTACTCCTTCTTCTCACTTGAGTACTTAGTACTCTCCTCTGATTACCTCTGACCTCTGACTCAAATATGGGACAGGACTTTGACAAGGGCACACTACATAAGGTGAAGCCAATGTCCCATCTATCCACAACTCCGATGTTTCAGAGTTCCACTTAGGAGTCAACCTGAACTTAACAGTATATTCAAACTCCCACATGTCATAAGTCCTTATGTCCACTTGCACAAAAGCAAGATTGACAGCACAAAAGCTTCCTAGTACAGACCCAATCCCAGCCCAAAGAGAAGACAGCATATTGGTCCTCAACATCCCACTTTGGGACACAAGCAGCACACATTTCAGTTTCACCACCCATCTGCAAATGTACAACTCCATCTCTGCCATAGGATTTCTCAAAAGACCTTCATCTCCACCCCCCACAACCACTGCTAGAGCTCCTGTCAATATAGCAACTCTGCCTAGTTGTTGATCAGATGACATATATGGGACTCTGATGGCAGATAAACCCTCTGAAAGTCTATTAGACCCTGGAAGGAACCCTGGAGATGACCCCAGAGATGCCTCAGATGAGGATGATATCAATAAGCTAGTCCATAGCTACTCAATGAGCTCCAAAGCTCGTGTACCAAAAGACACCCTCACCCACTTGGCTAATGCCATAGAAAGCCTAGTCAAATCCTCCTGGCATCCCTCCACCTCTGAGTCAAGCCAGTGAACTAAAGTCCAAGAACTGGACCAGTTGGATGGCACTGATCCTCACAAACTCCAAGTGTTTCTTGTACAATGTGAGTTAAACTTCCAGGACCAACCCAGGGCCTTCACATTAGATTGAGCAAAAGTCACCTTCACTCAATCATACCTCAAGGGGATTGCCCTTGAATGGTTCGAGCCCAATCTCCTAGAAATGGTAGATCCAGACCTCTGTCTGATCTGAATGGACAGCTACAAGGAGTTCATCAAAGAACTTTAGACAAACTTTGGCCTGCATGATCTGGTTGGAGATGCCAAGCACCAATTAGATCATCTGTCAATGAAGGATGGACAGTGTATTAACAAGTACATTGTGGAGTTCAATTGCCTCGCCTCCCAAGTCCAAAGTTATGGAGGAGCCCTTTGACACCACTTTTACAACAGTCTCCCCAATTGTATCAAGGATGAAATCTCCTGAGTTGGCAAGCCTCCAACAATTGAAGGACTGTGTACTCTTACCTATGTCATAGATACCTGGTACTGGGAGTGCAAGTCCAAGGTAAGCTGACAAGTCAAATCCTCAACCTCCTCCTCAAAGAACTCTGACAAGCCTTTGAGCTCGTCCTCTTTTACACCTAGCTCCAGTGGCTTGAAAGACTCTAGGGACTCCAAGGAGTCCAAGGGAAAAGCCACCTACACAACTCTGAAACCCAACCTTTCCTCCAAATTAGGGAGTGACAGCAAACTCACTGTTGCAGAGTGCAAGGGGTACTTTGACAATAAACTGTGTGTGTTCTGTGATAGTAGCGGACACATGGCCAAGGAATGCCCTAAGTCTACCTCCAGGGCATTCAGGCTCACACTGCCTCTACCAAGGCTCCAGAAACTCAATCAGAGATCTTCTCAGAGACAAAAAAATAACCAGCAACCTCTGTGACTTCATACAGGTAGGAGGCCATACTGAACTTGACTGTGCACCCAAGGAGATCAGACCCAATGCATCCACTCTCTCCAATCCCAAATCCCTTATGCCCTCTGTTTCTTTAGCATCTTACTCTATTGCTCTGTTCTCTGCTCTCATAGACTCTGACTCCTCTGATTATTTTATAGATACAGCATTTGTTAATGAACATACTCTTCCAACTTACCCTGTGCCTCCACTCCAACTCTGACTTTTTGATGGAACCTCAAACTCCACCAATCTCCATGTCCATTTTGAAACTGGTGATATCACTCCGATGACATTTTATATCACTCTGTTGGATGGCTCCTACTCCCTTGTACTCAGACACAACTGGCTCACCCACTACAATCTGTTGATTGATTGGGTTTCAAGCAGTATCTCTTTCTGTTCACCTGAGCAGCCTATGCCAACAAAGCTGAGCTCTCCTCCACAGCCTTTGACCCCTTTGGTCAAGGCTGAAACTCAATCCCCCAATCCATTGAGTTTCTCTGACCACAAAGCTCTTCATATTGCACTAGTAAGTGTACCTGTGTTTGTTCTAGCCTGTTGCCTAGAAGGCTCTGTGCAGTATAGCCTGCAAATTTGTCCCCAAGATACTCACCTACACTCTATGTCTTTTGAGCCTGAAGAGATCAATCTCTCCAGAGTTCCTCCAGAGTATCACAACTTCACTGATGTTTTCAGTAAGCAAAGGGCTGACACCCTAGTGCCCTATTGTGAGCATGACCTCAAGATTGAACTCAAAGAGGGGGCTAGTCCTCCACTGGGTACCATCTACTCCCTTTCTCCTTCCAAACTTGAGTCCCTCCAAGCTTTCCTTGATGAGCACCTCTCCATCAGATTCATCTGACCCTCCTCTTCCTTCCACACCACTCTGGTTTTCTTTGTCTGCAAAAAGAATGGTTCTTTCTGACTTTGTGTTGACTTCAGAGGACTAAATAAGATCATGAAGAAGGACCACTACCCACTGCTCCACATCTCTGATCTTTTTAATACTCTGAGCTATGCTAAAATCTACACCAAGGTTGATCTCTGGCACACTTATCATCTAGTCCACATTATAGAGGGAGACAAATGGAAAACTTCCTTCCACACTCACTATGGCTCCTATGAGGAGTTGGTTATACTGTTTAGACTTACAAACACTCCTGTGGCATTCCAGCAGTTTGTCAATACAATCTTTGCTGATCTCCTAGATGTCTGTGTAATAGTTTACTTGGATGATATCCTCGTTTACTCCACTGACATGGCCTCCCATAAAGAGCATGTCTGAGAAGTCCTTTGTAGGCTCTGCAAGCATGGACTTTATGCAAAACCCAAGAAGTGTGAGTTCCACACCAACTCCATTGAGTACTTGAGCTACCAACTCTTGCTCTCCAGACTTACTATGTCTCTGGAGAAAGTCAAGTCCATCCAGGAATGGCTCGAACCCCATAAGGTTAAGGACATCCAGTCTTTACTGGGGTTTGCCAACTTCTACCAGTGTTTTATTCATAATTACTCCAATATTGTTGTTCCTTTAACCTGCCTTACTCATAAGGGAACTCCATGGTCTTTTGATGACTCCTGTTGCTCAGCTTTTCAGGCCCTCAAGGATGCTTTTACCTCTGCCCCCATCCTAACACACTGGATGCCAGACACCCCTTTGATAATTGAGATGGGTGCCTCTGACTATGCCATCACTGGCATCCTATCCATCCACTGTCTGGATGATGAAGTCTGCCCTGTGGCCTTCTACTCTCAGACTCTGTCTGCCCTAGAGTTAAACTATGACACTCACAACAAGGAGCTCCTTGCTATCCATGAGTTTTTTTGGACTTGGAGTCACTACCTTGAAGGGGCTGGCACTCCAATCAATGTTGTCATTGACCACAAGAACCTTGAGTACTTTACAACAACTAAACTCCTGACTTGCCAACAGGCTTGGTGGTCAGAGTTCCTTTCCCAGTTCAACATGATTGTCTGTTTTCACCCTGGATACCTCAGAGCTAAGCCTGATGCCCTCACTCACCATTGGGATGTCTATCCCAAAGAGGGGGATAAGGACTACACTCATGTCAACCTTCACAATTTCCACCTAGTCTTTACCCAGGAGTAGCTCATATTGTCTCTCTGAGCTACATTCTTAACAGCTCTTGTACTCTACTCTAGTTCCTTGTTTGACAAGGAACAACTCCACTCTGACATACTCACTGCACTACCTAGTTATCCACTGGCTAGCATTCACATGTCTGCTTCTGAAGCCCCTGACTCCTGTTGGTCAGTTGACTCCAAAGGTTTCCTCCAACTAGACAACCATATCTACATCCCTGATGCAAACAACCTTCACCTTCAAGTCCTCTGATACAAACATGACCACCTGCTCTTAGGACATTTCAGACAAAACTGGACATTAGAGCTTGTTTGACAAGAATACACTTGGCCAGGAGTCCAGACCTTTGTTAAGGATTATGTCTCCTCTTGCACCTCCTGTGCTAGAGCAAAGGTCCCAAGACATAAGCCTTACAGACTCCTTAAGCAACTTCCCATCCTCAAGAAGCTATGGAACTCCGTCTCCATTGACTTCATCAATCAACTCCCTCTGTCCTCCAGTTTTACCTCCATCCTAGTCATAGTAGATCAACTCTCAAAGCAATGTGTATTTATCTCAACACACAATACCATCACCTCCCTAGAGTTAGCCAAACTCTTCCTACTTCACATTTTCTCCAAGTATGGAGTTCCTTCTCACATCACCTCTGACTGAGGCTCCAAGTTTGTCTCACACTTCTTTAGGTCCCTTGGCAAAGCCCTTGACATCCAACTCTACTTCACCTCTGGTTATCACTCAGAGGGGGACAGTCAAACTGAGCAAATGAATCAAACATTGAAACAGTACTTGCACATCTATTGCAATTACCAGTAAGATAACTGGTCCAAACTCCTGCCCCTTGCAGAGTTTGCTTATAACAATGCTCTGAATGCTACCATAGGAATATCCCCATTCTTCACCAACAAGGGCTATCACCCCAACATCTCTATCCACCTTGAAAGGGACCTCACCTCTGAATGAGCTCAAGAGTACTCCATCAACCTAGATTCCCTCCATGAATTCCTCTATGAAGAAATGACTGCTGCCAAGAAATGTTACCAAGGTCCTGCTGACACCAAATGAAGTCTGGCATCTGACATCCAAATAGGAGACCAAGTCTTTGTGAAAGCAAAGTACTTCTGCTCCACCCATCCTTCTAAAAAGCTCTCCAAAAAGAACCTTGGTCTGTATACAGTCATTGCAAAGTCAGAAACCCACTCCTATACACTCTGACTACCTGACACCATGAAGTCTATACATCCAGTCTTCCATGTATCACAATTAGAACCAGCAATCCCCAATGTCATCTCTAACCACATGCAAGCTCCACCCTCTCCAATCAAAGTCAACAGTGAACCAGAATATGAGATCTCTGAGATCCTTGACTCCAAAATAGACCACTGTTGGCACAACTGCAAACTCCTTTACTTAGTCTGATAGTTTGGATATGAAGGGACTAACAAAGAAACATCCTGGTTACTAGCTACGGAGCTAGGCCATGTCTCTGAGCTAGTCCAGGACTTCCATCTCTGATATCTGGAGAAACCAGGGCCTGTCCCTGTTCAGGAACAACCCTGATTCTCATTACATGTTTATGCTCTATGAACAGAGCCCCACTTATATACTACTTTATTAGATAAAAGCCACTGATTAAACATTTAGCTCTTGTTTCCCTTTCACAACAATTGCCTCCACCATACTACTAGCAAGAGGAGTGTTATAAGTTTTACTTTTACCACTACTCAACACACTACAGTCTTGGTGGTTACATTCATATGTATTTCTCTCAGCCTGGTCCTGGCTCTCTGCTGGATCTATAGCTGTTGGTTGCTAGCCAGGGACAGGACAGTAGATCACATAGAGATGACTGTGGCTGTGGCAGCACTCAACCCTACCACAACTGAAGGAGCCAATTCTGTTTAAAGTCTCTATTAATCTCTGCCTACTCTGGTCACTACTCCACAACAACTCCAGACAAATAACATGATCACATTCAAAACTAGCTACTGGAGGTGGTGGACTATCTACAACCCCATCTCCATGTCACCCCTGTCTGCACCTTCTTCACTCCCTGACTCTTCACTCCTCTCCTTCTCCCCCTTCTCATTGTCAACCCCTTTCTCCTTTTCCAAGACCTGCTTCTGCTCCTTCTCCTCTTCTGTCACAAACTCACCCCCCACTCCCACATCTGCCTGCTTCTTCATCTTCCCATACTTTGCCTCTACTCTTCACTGGAGCAATTTCAGCTCCTTTCACTTGAGGGAAAGCTTCTCTCATTGGAGCTCCATCTCCTCATTTCTCATCCTCACTCTGTCCCACCACACCACCATCTTGTTGTTCTTCAGCAACAACAACTCCTAGAGGAGGTTGTTCTGGACCCAGAGTCAGCAGTCCAGTTGATCAAAGCCATCTCTGATGGCTGCGGCAGATGTGTTGGCCTCCTCAGAACCTGCTATCTTACTATCATTGTTGCTCTCCATCTCCTTCACCCCTCTCTGAGATTTGTTTGGACCTACAGCCTCCAATGGGACCTCCTCCACTCATGTCTTTTTTCTCTTGTACTCAGACTTCTCCTTGCCATATTGCTTGCACTTCTGCTTGCTCTGCTGATAAGCAATCCACAACTTGGACTTTCTGGTCCTGAGCTCACACTTGAGACCAAGGTTTGTGCACTGCTTGCACTCTGGGTGCTTGAGGGCTCTTCTTGCCCTGGACCATTGACTGTTGATGGCAGACTTCCTCTACCTAACTTTGGTCAGCCGAAGCCCACAGCATAGAACATAGCAACACACCTGTTGCCTCATGAGCTCCTCCACCACCCTTCATTCCCCTGCCATCCTCTGCTCCTCAGCCTCACATGGCTTCCTCTCCTCCTCCTCACAAGCCATCTGTTTGGCCTCCTTCTTCTCTTTAATGTGATGGTGGCATTCATCGTACTTGGTTTTGGTGAGCTGCTCCTCAGACCAGGTAGTAGAGTTGACAATGTCATAGTTGGGAGTGGACATGGTAGGAAATCAAGATAGAGAAGGAAAGCCAGCATTTGAGTGGCTTTTATACCCTGGGAGTGTGGACCAGTGGAATTTGAACTCTGACCTTTTGTTCTCACTTGGTCCTCTGCTTAGGCCTTCAGGGGTTCAGGTATAAAGAGGGGATACTATCATATCCCAAGTTTCCACTAAGTACAACTCCTAACTCCATTCCACTTTTCTTATGATCTTCAATGCAACTAGAGAATGTGATCTGGAGATATCAGACTTTCCTATTATAGTATAGATTCCTTTTCTGTCATTTCTGTTTACTCATTTGAAGCACCCTGACTTAGTAAGGGTGTGCAGTATCTGGTTTTCTCTATGATTGAAGCATAGCCTCAGAGTTCAACTCCTCTATTCTCCTTACTCATCCTCTTACCAATACCTAGGAAATCATAATGTTCTCCTTAGTAATCTCCACATAGGACTTAGTATATAAACTGTAACTCCAAGCCCTGTACACCTCAGTTTGAATATTAAATTAGTCTCTACTCCTTCCTCTCACTTGAGTACTTAGTACTCTCCTCTGATTACCTCTGACGTTCAACCCAAATACAGGACAGGACTTTGACAAGGGCACACCACATAAGGTGAAGCTAATGTCCCATCTGTCTACAACTCTGATGTTTTGGAGTTCCACTCAGGAGTCAACCCAAACTTAACAGTACAACTGGCATGCATATGCATACATCTGCCATACTCAACCTATGTATACAGATGTGTGCACCAGCTCTCTTGACTTGGATGTATGTATAGATATGTGTGTAGTATATATTTAAATATAATGCTTTTCTTATCCTATAGTCTAGAATTTATAAGATATTTATGAATATGTTATTCTCTAATTCTCTTGTATATCTTCTGAATTATAGCATAATGTGTGAAAAATTGTAATAGAATCATAGTATTCATCACATAAATTCAAATTATTAACAGCTTTAGTATAGAGGGTTATAAAATATCTTATAATATGTGTAATATTATATGATAATACAATACATTACATATTCTTGTGAATTACCTGGGGAAAGGTTTTCCTGATGTACATGATAACAACAAGTATGCCATGCCCTTCCACCATCACTTCCACCATCTTTCAATCAGGGCTATGACACAATACCCATGATACACCATCATATCATAATATTTTCACTAATGGGTTGTGACATGCACACAATGATGACAGCCATACTGTTTCACATCAATTCCATCAGTGTGTTGTAACACACAGAGCAATGATGGTGTCTCTCCTGTCATAATGTTTCCTCAAGTATGATATGGTGTATACAAAGAAGACAATGGCAGCAATGATGGGAGGTGATAACAATGTGACAAAGACAAGGAGAAGAGGACAGGGAGATGACAATACATACACAGTTATACCTGGCCCATTGGGTGCCATGGCAATGAGGACAAGAATGAATTGTGATGACTGGACAACTCAATGTATGCACCCTGTGTACACACCCCCACAATCAAGAATACATGATGATGATAGTCACTAAATGATGACAGAGAAGCAATTTTGACTAGGACACAATAGCAACAAGAACAAGGAAATGACTTGCTTGATTCTATGTACTAATCTAGACAATACAGTGAGTTTACTAAGATGAATTAGCAAATTGAGTAGCTAGTATGCTTTGTCAGGTCATAAACTAAAATAATATTGGGATACTTGAGACTGTGAGGCTGTGGGACAGTGGTTGTAGCATATCTGTGGATGCTGTGACCATCTGTCACAAGAGCAAAATTATAGAAGCCACTGTAGAGGATATGTCAGTTTACTGATGCTATCTATCATTCTGTAAGCTTCTATGAAGCACATGTGAGCTTTAAGTTATCAGTGCTCAGCCACACTTTATCTCCAATTTGATAAGGAGGTGTGGGACATCAATGCTTATATGCTTCTGACTTCTGATGCTCTTGGGCTTTGATTAAATTATCACATGTAGATTCTATTATACTCTTCATATCCATGGAGAAGGATTCAGCTGCTGGAGCTTTGGATGAACCTTGTTCAAACCTCATCCATGAAAGATAAGAGCATGTAACTGCAAATGGGCTCTGTTTTGTGGATGCCTATTTCTTATGATTATAGGAGAACTGAGCAATCAGTAGCAGGTCTGACCATGTCTCCTGCTTCTTGTTGTAATAAAGTCATAAATATTGTTGAAAGATCATGGATCATCCTTTTTGTCTGTCCATCAGTTTGTGGATGAGGCACAATACTCATCTTTTGAGTGATGCCAAGTCTTTTATATATCTCAGACATGACTTTGCTGGTAAATTGTGGATCATGATTGGATATAATACTATAGGGAAGACTATGATTCTTCCAAATATGGTGAAGATATAATTTAGCTATATCAAGTGCTGTTGCCATTTTGTTATATGGCACAAAGACTACTTTCTTAGAAAATTGATCAATGATAACCAGAATGGAATTGTGTTCCTCAGAAATTGGGAGATTGGTGACAAAGTCAGCTGATCTATCAACCCATAGCCCCTCAAGAATAGCCAACAGCTGTAGCAAACCTGGCATAGCTTGATTAGTTCCTTTTATCTATGTGCATCTATTGCATTGGGATATATAATCTTTGATGTAAGTAGTGACACTAGGCTACCAGTAACTTTGGGTGATGAGATCAATTGTCTTCTCATAACTGGGATGGCCAGCTATCAGTGAATCATGACATAATTTAAGGATTTTGATATGGAGATCCAGATTTTATGAATCAGGAATAAATAGTTTTCTGTTATCATCATAAAGGAGACCTTCTTACTCTGTACAAATCTTGTTTTCTTTGCATAATTTGATTGCATCACTTTCCTTAAGCAGACACAGCTTCTTAATTAGTGCTTGGTGAATTCTATCCCCATCATCTTGGATTGTAACAGCTGACACAGTTTGTATCCACTCTGGGGAGATCATAACAATTCCTTTGTTATTGTCTTTGCCTTGGTTGTGATCATCTCTTCTAGAGAGTGCATCAGCTGTTGTATTTGTGGGACCTGACTTGTAGATGAATATGTAATTAAATCTTGTTAAATCTTGTGACCATTGCAACCATTGCACTTGACAACAATTTAGGTCTTGAGCTTTTATAAAATATTGCAAATTCACATGATCATTTCAGATCTCTAATTCTTCTCATGCCCCTTCAAGGTAATATCTCCAGAGTTCCAATGCTCAGATATTGCTCAGTATTTCCTTATCTGCTATAGAATAATTCCATTCTTGTGGATTTATTATGAGACATGAATGTAACTGGATGCCACTTATCCTCTTTCAGGATAGAGAGCACTGCTCCTGTGATGTAATTTGAGGCACCTGTTTCTAGGCAGAATTTGCTACCTATATCAGGATATGCCAAAATTGATGCTGCTGTGAATTTCTGTTTAGACATATCAAATGCTTCTTGTTGTGCTTCTTTCTCATTAAGTGGGCTAGCCAATAATCTTTTATGAACCTTCAGTAGAAATTGGCAAGTCCAAGGAAACTACAAACTCTTTTTACATTTGTGGGTACAGGTCAGTCAAGGATAGCAGAGACCTTCTTTTGATCTATCTTGATTCATTTAGAACTGACTACCATTCCTAGATATTTAACTTCTTTGATGTGAAAGTGGCACTTCTCTGGTTTTACAAATAAATCATTCATCATGGTTTGAAATGTGGCTGGGGAGTTACACAGCCTGAAGAACATGATGTCAGATTTGAAGATTCCTTTATGAGTAATGAAGGCTGCTTTCCATTTGTCCCCTTCCTTGATGTGTACATTGTTATATCCCCATCATAAATCTAGGGTGGTGAACATCTTTGCTTCTTTCAGCCTATCCATGAGCTGACCAATCAATGGTAGCAGATAGTTGTTTCACACTGTTTGTTTAGATAATGGTAATCATGTACCATTCTTTTTTGTCCAACTTTCTTATGCACAAAGAAGATGGGTGATATCATTTTGGATTTAGAAGGGTGGATATACCCTCTTGCCAAGTGGTCATCTAACCATCAATAAGAAATTTGCTGAGCAAATTAAACTCTCTTTGATTCTCTTAGAAAAACTCATATAGGTTTTCAATGTTGATAGAACAAAGAACTCCACTAGAGATATTGACCACATGGTTAAACTTCTTCTTGAGTATCAAGGACATCAAGAATGGATTTTAGCCAAAGTTACACATCTTGGCAGATAAGTTATGATAATTAGATTCTCCTGGCTACACCACCATAATCCTTATATTAATTGGAAAACAGGTGAAGTCCACCTTATGTGTTGCTCTGAAGAATGTCAGACACTTCAAGAGAAGTCAGTATTTGAATGGCTCATAAAAAAAAAGGAGTCAGATATCCAATATTAAGTATAAGAAACCATCAGCCATTTAGAAGAACAAGTCATTTCTGTCAGTCAAGCTGTCAACAAGAAATTAAAGAATCTTATGGATGCTAAGAAAACCACTGAAGAACTTGTTCCTATGGTTTATCACAAATACATTAAAGTACTTAAAGAGAAGGAATCAGTACACATGCCTGTATGAAAGCTATAGGATCACATCATTGACCTAAAAGAGACATTTAAGCTGAAGAAAGGGTGATTGATTCCCCCTTCTGTCAACAAACAAGAAGAAGTCTTGAAATGAAAGTTGCATTAACTCTACTATTGAGTAGATCTTCTACTTTCATCCAATCTGTTTTTGTGATTTTCTTTTTACAGACATATGGAGGAATTCAGAGCTTGAAGGAAATCTCTCTTGATACATTAACTGATCTGCAAAAGAGTCCTTCATCTGGGATTTATTTGTTAGTGGATAAAGGGGTATTAGAGAAATTAAGCTCAGATATAACATTTCCAGCAAGCTGAGATTGGATCTCAGGCCTATCTAATGGTAATGAAGATGAAACAGTATCATAATTGTTATCATTTTATAGAATGAAATATGGATTCATGGATAAAGAAAATGTCACCTTTTTTTGTTCTTTCTTACCTTTTCTTGTCTTTCAAGTATTCATATTTGCTCTTCAGGCATGATGTTTTTCCTGTTGTGTGGTGGAAGCTGCTTTATTCTAACATTCCTTGAAATCATGGAATGCTACACATGCTTGTTCAAAATCCATGCCATTGAGATTTATAGGGAATATAACCCTTCCCAGCATAGATTGTTGTTTGGTGCTTTTATTGTCATCCCAGGACATGTGAATACATTGTACATATTCTTCATTTGATATCCCCTGGACATAGAGAGGGCATTCTTTTTTATGGCTACCTCTGAGGAAATGACATTACTTATATTCTATTTTGGGCTTTCAGTAGTCTTTTGCCATATGCTTTTCCCTTGAGCAATTGAAACAAATGAGAGACTTTCCTTGCCATCTTGTTATATTAATGTCTATAGCATTAGGATCCCTGGACTTAGACCTTCCTTGAAAATGGCTTTTGGAACCACTTCTGT
>JBBPMY010000315.1:0-19797 GCA_038090615.1 Phylloporus gajari
AGCCCCTCTGGAGGTACAATATCCTAAGTATAACTACGTATTTAGTACATGATTTATTGCTGGTGGGCCGAAATACGCAAAACGAGCCTAATTAGATAATGACGTGACAGCTTGCCGCCACACCTAAGGGCTCGTTCGGTATCCTTCTAATGGGTATGTTAGGATAGGTAGGTTAGTAGCCAAGCTTCACCCGAGCTTGCCTTTGTAAACAGTATGGCACTGATCACAGTTTCAATCTCCATCCGGAGTCTGAACCTTGTTTCATGCCCATCTGCAATGCCCGCCGTCCCACTACACCAGCGACGATGCATCCTTCATCACCTAGCACTCCTCCTCAACATCCTTGTCATAGCTGTTGCCAGCATTGTCACTGCTATCGCTGAACCCCCACCTCGTAGAAATCCAGAACCATACCATACCTCTGCCCTTTCTGGTGAAGCGTGGTTACTGGAACTCCTCACTGGCCATCCTGAGCGCATCTGCAACGAACTTGGGATGTATGCAGACACTTTCCGAGACCTCGTGGCCATTCTCAGAGCCATGGGACAAGTCGATTCCAAGTTTGTGTCACTTGAGGAGCAGACAGCAATCTTCCTCTATACCTCAGTCACTGGACTCACTGTCACACATGTCGCGGAGCGATTTCAATGGTCAAATGATACTATATCACAGTAGGTAATGCAAATCTGTTGAATTGTTACTTCTAATTGTCATTTATAGATACTTTCGGAAAATGACGATAACTTTATCATCCCAGCGTTTCTACAATAGATTCATCACGCCTCTTGATTCCTCAGTTCCCTCTATGATCCACTCCAATCCCAAGTTTTGGCCATACTTCAAGGATGTCATTGGGGCAGTTGACGGTAGCCACATTCCAATGTCTCCGCCCAGCAAACAGGCCTTGGCTTATCGAAATCACAAGGGGTTTTTATCGCAAAACTGTCTCTTTGTCTGCGGATTTAATCTTGACTTCAAGTTTGTACTTTCTGGATGGGAAGGATCAGCGTCGGACATCCATGTGTACGAAGATGTGATCACACGTGGCCTGAATATCCCAGAAGGGAAGTTCATCCTTGGGGACCTTGGCTACCCCTACAGGGGTAGCCTGCTTGTTCCTTATCGCAGTGTACGGTATCATTTGGCTGAATGGGGCCATGCAAACGTTCAGTAAGTGTTCTGATTGCATCTCTCTACACCAGGCTAACAAAATTTACTAGGCCTTGCACAAAGCAAGAACTCTTCAACCTGCGATATGCATCTTTGCGAAACTCTATCGAGCGGGTGTTTGGCATCCTCAAAAATCAGTTCCGCATTCTTCTCCTACCTCCAAAATACCCCATCAATATCCAGGTTCGTCTTCCTGCTGCACTCGCTGCACTCCACAACTTCATACGTTCTTGTGAATCTGTTGATGACACACACATCAACAAAGATGAAGACGTTGAGGAAGATCAAGACGTTGAAGATACCAACATGCCATTGCGTGATAGGATCGCTGATGCTATGTGGGATGACTATGTTGATTTCAGAGAGCAGCTGGAGATGCAATTATCGGATTTGGACTCGGTGAACTCAGTAGACATCAACAGCAATCATGAGCATGATAGTAGTGATAGCGAGTACATGCAGTTTGCTACAACTATCCAAATTACATATGCTGTTACAACAATGTGTTACAAACTGAGACTATTGAAGTCAAAAGAATGATATGAATGTTCGGACATATTCACACTCGTCCCAGTGCTTGATCCTCCAACGTTGACCTCAGTACCCGGAAGCTGACTTGATGAAGCAGCGACAGTAGAGTCATATGGCCAAGTGGCCTGAGTGTCTGAAAAAAAACCTGTGCCTGGCAACTCAAGCGGTGACGGCTGACTGCTTGACGGAATACTAGATGGAGGGGGATGGTAGCCTTGGTTGGCTAGGATGGTTGGCTTCCCAGGTGGTGGCTGATTGAATTTCTTTTGGTACCAACGATCAACCAACGCCTTTTGAGATTTGGGTTTGCTGAACCCAAGAAATGACCCGTGGAGTAAAGGATCGACGCAAAAGGCGTTTTCGAGCAACCAAACACAAAACTCTGGGGTGTATTGGTCATCATTGTCAAGAATTTTTGCCACTTCACGCATGAGACCAGGCAGATTATCTTCATCTTGTTGCCCCACCTGGTTATCAGGCTGCATACTGGAGGAAAGGTTTGATATACAATCTGTGGCACGAGATAATACGCCAGCCATTTTGTTTAGTGCTGCCACATTTGCAAGTGAGGACTGGGCTTGTGAGGAACGAGAGTGTCTGCTTGCAGCCACTCCAGAGGAGATCGATGATGGCCGATGAGGCATCACTCTAGATTTGCCTTTTGACAAATTGGGGCTGGTATGGAACGAGGAGGGTTGGGGGTAGGGGGAAGATGGACCAGAAGATGTCCTGTGGACACCTATGGATTGAGAGCAGCCATGAGATGGAGATGGAGATGGAGATGATGTGGAGATGACTGATTGGAGTGTCAAGATAGCGGTGTCAACAGCATTATCTTGAAGGAATGGGTTGGTGGGAGAAAACATATCCTGCCCAACTTGAAGCAAGTCTTCCATATCTACATCGGTGAGAGGTTGTGTGAGGTCAAAGCATGGATCCTGGCTTTGGAAAACCGGAGAGTCGCTCTCCTGGTCAGCTGATCCTAGGTTGACAGCCGGTGAGAAAGATGTTTCACCCTCGGCCCCTCCATTGGGGCAAAGTAGTAGCATCTTGCTGTAGAATGGCCAAGGTTTGTTCCTGAACTGTGCCATATCTTTGCTCTAAATAGAATTAGTAATATCTAATAGAAAAAAGCAAGTACTCACAAGGGAAGTATTTTCATTGATAAACTCATTCCAGGCAGTTATGTCTGCTGGACTGACGACTATGCCATGGTCTGGATGGTATGACAAGCAACCTGATCTTTGCTCATTATAGCGTTCAATCGATCTCAGAGTTCGTTTGAGCTGTTGTGATCTATGATCAGTTACCTCCCTGGTTGTGATTGAAATTAGTGCTCACCAACTGATATTTGCCTCTAACGGTGTTGGTGGTTTTACCATTCCCGATGTCCCTTGCAGCTCCTTCAAAAACCTCTGGGTGGAAGGAATCGGTCTGACCAATTCTTGATTGGTTCTTTATTAAATAATCAAGCATCTGGTGCGCCTTGGCTTTTGTCCAAGTCGTACGGGTCCTTTTTGTGGGCGGGATAGATGGTTGCATGATCTGGAGGGTTTTGAGTGCACAGAGGATAACAAAAGCATTGAACCCAATGAGCAGTCTATGATATACACTTGGACGGTGAAATGAGGGAAACATACGTTGATGATGGGTCTGACGAGGACAAGGTTCAGACTCCGGATGGAGATTGAAACTGCGATCAGTGCAATACTGTTTACAAAGGCAAGCTCGGGTGAAGCTCGGCTACTAACCTACCTATCCTAACATACCCGTTAGAAGGATACCGAACGAGCCCTAATAAGGCTTACCAATCGGGAACCATAGGTGTGTCCTACGTGACAACAACACCAACCAATGCCGCCGCCAACTCTGTGCATGCCAGTGGCAACACTGCCCACCCTCTCTCGAACCGTCTGCAGACACAACGTCGCGGCTCACCCGACACCACCACCACCCATACACCATTGACAAGCCCAATGGCTTGTTCAACGGGTTTGCCACCTCGCGGCTCATTCAACACCACCCCCTCAGCACGTCATCGATAGGTCCACCCACCACCACCACCTCTCTCTCTCAAACCGTTGACGAGCACGATGGCTCGTTCAACGCCCTTTGCCTGCCACTCACACTTCCCAGCCCTCCAGTGGCTCACTCAGGATCCCGCCCACCCTATCTCAGACCATCTGCAGGCACGATCCTGCAGCTCATTCAGCCCAACCACCACCTTCCCTCATGCCATCGACAAGCCCAACAGCTTGTCCGACAGGTCCACCCACCACCTCCATGGCCCCACCTCTCGAACCGTTGACAACCATGTTGACGGTTCATTCAATGCCGCCACCCCTCGCCTCCCCAGCCCTCAAGACTCCAACAGCTCACTCAACGAACCATCCACCACCTCTATGTCCCATTGTGCCATTGATGAGCCCAAAGGCTCCCTCAACGCACCATGACCACCCCCGCCCCAGGACGGCGGCGCACATGACCTGCACCCCACACCTTACCCCACAACGATGACCACGACACGATGGGAACGCCGTGACAAAGATGCCACGACAGCCGTGACGTGACGAAGGCAACGTGTTAGGCCAGGTGCAACGGGGAGGTCGCGACAACCACGATGTGGCGAAGACGGCATGACGAAGGCGCCACAACAACTGCGACCGACGAGGGTGTCACAACAGCTGCAACAACTGCAATGGGACGCATATGACGGAGAGGTCGTGACGACCACCAAGACGGCCATGGATGACACCATGACGATGAAATCGTGTTGTCGACCTATCGTCAATGGCACACCCGTGACCACAACGAGTGAAGGGCGCAGCGACACGGCAATGACGACTAGCATGTGCGACCACGCCCTCGCTGCCACCATCGCCTGGAGGACGCGACGACAACGACGAAGCAATGCCATCAATGGCACTACAACGACGACGCCATCGGGAACAGATGATGGCACCATATGGGTTGTACCCATACCACCACCATCATCCGGAGGACATGGCGACATCCGCCCATGCACGAGCGCACCCTCACCCCCACTGCCGTTGCCTGGAGGACACAACGACAACGAGGTGTGGGCAACCGCAGGCCTCGAGTGCAGAACGACAGGGAGCGGTATGGTTGACCCGCACCACCATGTCCTGGTGGCCACGAGTGCATGGCTGGCGGTCACAATGACGACACGCCCAACCATGCACCTAGAGAGGACGGCCACGACAAGGTCATTGATGTGACTGCACACCTGGAGAGGGCAGTGATGACGACAATGCTGCCGTGTGCGCAACCGCGTGCCCCAGAGTTGATAACAATGCACCGTGCGTGCAACAATGCAAGGGGACACCCCACAACGGCGTGCCGACTGAGAAGCGACAGCCCCAGTGCAACGAGGACGGCATGACGATAACGACACGACAACCACAATGCAACAGAGGGGGCATGATGGGACAGCGCCAATGCGGGTTATTGCTGCACAAGGATGCTATGGTGGGGAGGATGTAATGCCCATGGCACGGTGAGGATGGCAGGTGAGGATGATAGGGCGACCGTATTGGGATGTGGGGGGACAATGAGCACTGCATGTGCTGTCACGGCGATGATAGCCAAGGCAGCATTAGTATACACTTGTAGTATCGTATTCGTAGTTTACAAATTTCAATTATTTCTAAATAATTCAGTGGATCAGTGGAAAGAAAAAAAAAAGTACTGTGGTACGTGGCATATGTTCTGTGCTGTCTGTACACACTGTGTGCGCCTGCACAGCCACCTTTCTCTGTACGACGCTGTACGCACTGACTAATCAGCTGTACAGCCTGCGGTGCTGTACCATACCTGTAGCTCTGCTGTACAATGGGGGACCTTGCTGTAGTACTGTAGCATCTGTGATTACCTGTCTAGGCCTCTACATAACATTCTGAATTTGCTGATGACACTCTACATGATGGCGCCATGAATCCCCCAAGTCAAATTGCTGTGTCCGAGAGCAAGACATCCGCATCCACTCATCAGTCGGAGTCCTGGAAGAGAGTCATTTCCAGTGTAATCGAAGGTTACTTGGAATATTTGACCCGAACTCTCGGAACGCCAGTGACTTCTCCAACATCTCCAATATCACGCTGCGATCAAGGTTGCGAGTCCAGGAAGTTCACGCTACTTTGCCTATTCTTTGATCGTACGTTCTTTCTCTATGTTTTGACGAAACTTTTGTCTCAATTGCCCTAGACTTCTCTACTCTTGATATTTGTGTGTGTCAGTGCTCGACACTCCCACAAGTCCTCATCCATCATGGTCTCTTCCTAACTGCACCATCCCAGCCGTGAATCACTGTCTCCATCGAACTTTTGTCTTTCTATCGGGCGTTATTTGAGCACTCCTGTGATGCTATCAATGCTCTAGCATCAGCGTTAAACACTCACTACCTGTGCCATGGTTTTCGGATGACAGGGCGACAGGTAAGTTACTCAAGTCGTGTCATGCGATTTCAATTATTCAATGTTGTCTAGGGGGCACAGATACAAGATCCATTTAGACAGAGTCTCTCGCAAGCCATTCAATGGTTTGATATTCTTCAAGTCAAAGTAGAACATCATGTAGAGCAGATCATGGGAGAGAGTCGTGCCCGTATCACTGCTGCATGTACTGAGTCATTACCTCCCGCTGTTTCTAACATGCCGGACAATACTCAGGATTTTTCTCATCTGGCTACGTGTGCTCCGCAACTTGTGCAGTGTTGCCCTGCTTGCTTTGGCGGGAACACGTTTGGCCGTTCCCTCACTGATGGTGCCGACATCCATGTTGTGACCAACGGCAACTTCCACCACCACCATCGCCGCTCTGCTGGCAACTGTGCCGCCTTCTACAAACCTGTCTATATTCTTCCCAAGGCACATGTTGATGCCATCGGCGATCGAATTTCCAGGGCACGCAAACGTCCAGCAAAATGATGTAATACGCAGATTCTGGATGAGGCAATCAATCAGTGCGAAACATCATATGAAGCTGCGGACAGAAAGAAGCAGAAGACTTCCATGGAAGGGTTTGATGACACGGGACTTATGTGCTTGATATGTCGTCATGACATCCCACTCTTCTTCACGAACATAGATTCACCAGGAGAGCAACAGAAGTATTCTATTACCCTCATTGAACACTTATTCACCCTCCCTGCTAAGGCAACTGTCTGTGTTTTCTATGACATTGGTTGTGTTGTACAACGTTCCATCGAAAGGGTATGTTATCTACAATTTCATTTATGTTGTATTGATCTTCTGCAGCATGACATACTCCTGGAATCTATTAGTTCTCATCTCTGCTTTGCTACCACAGCAATGCATGCCTATGGCCACGAATGGGCATGTCAGCTAGTTTACAACCCACGTCTGGTGGAGGGACTTGGATTGTCGGACGGTGAAGGCACAGAAAGACTTTGGTCCCGTTTTATCAAACTGATTGGAATCGAACGATCATCTTCTGTAAGGCACTATCTATTGATCCCTACCTTCTTCTGACTTCCTCATAGTGTAAACACCATCTCTGGTTGATTGACCATCAAGCCGCTGTGGTTGGATTGGAGATGCGCAAAGAACTTGGTACCTGGGTCAAACGTCGCATTAGGAAAGGAGTAGGGGAACAGGGAGATGCCGCTCAAAATATCATTCAGAGCTGTGGGGTTCCGACTGATGAGCTTCAATGGCAGTGGATGAACCAGTGTACCTCTCAGCTCTCAATTCAGGCTCGTATGTAAAGCTGATCTAACGTTCTTTCTTGAGGTGCTCAACTCACGTTTGATCGCACCAGATGCCCCTGTAAGACTCAAGAAAGAGCTGGACAGCGTTCTTTCATTGCAAGCTGACCTTGACGCATCTGAGCGTGCCCTTCAAGCCACTCGGGCCACCATCAAGAAGGATTCTGGAGTCTCAAAGACTGTGCTTGCACTATTGGAGAGCATGGAACACAGTCACGATTGTCTACTCGATCAGATTGAAGCATTGTACGCTTCACTCAACATCCATGAGAAGTTTCCAGAGCTTGAAGGCCTCAGGTTTGAGTTTGTACAGGTCCTTCTCATCGCATACGACTTGAAAATAAATATCCAAAAGTGTGCAATAGGTAGCTTCTTTGAATGGGATAAACTTGACCACACAGTTGGCGGCAAAGACAAAGCGCTAGGTATGTTGTCTTGTTCCAGTCCTTGTTTTTCGCCATCTAGCTTGACTTCTAGACACGAAGCTTCATCAACAAACCCACAAGGCGATTGCTAAACACCAACCGGCACTGATGGCAGCAATCAGAAAATACAACAAGTACTGCAAACAACTTGAGAATCTGTATGACCCTGCATATGCTATTCTGCTGCCCGCTCCTCTTCCAACCAAACTTGCGGATCTATGAAATGATCAGACCCTCTGTCAAGATGTATGGATCTCCCCTTCCAATGGCGATATACCCTGTTGGCTTGACGACTCTGACATCCATGATGGTATCCGTGGCCTTCTCAAACAGGAGCATTGCCGGGAAGAACAATGATGTCTTGGCATTGAGGCCGACAACATGTATCATTGGTTTGTCATTGAGTTGAGTGCTATTGAGCTCGCACTTCGACAGTCAGAGAGTATGTATTAGTTTTGCAATTTTAGCATATTAGGTTGATCAATTTCAGATTTGCTTTTTCACCTTATTCTGGAGCATTGTCGGGAGGATATTCTGGAGTTGCAGGACCAGTGGGCTAACACACTTATAACCAGCGTATGCTATACCAGTGTAGCCAAAGAAGCCATCAGACTTGCTGAGTCACTATGTGGCGCAGCTTCCACTACCCGTGGACTTCATTGGGTCCAACCTGTCATTTATGCAACCCCGTCTGGAATGCTGGGTGAAGATGCTCTGCGTGAGCATGCAGACAGAGTGGTGGATGAGACAGTATTCATAACTAATGAGCCAGACCTAGCACCTGAGCAAGTCCTTCTTGCAGACATTCTCAACAGTGGCATTGACATAGACGATAACGACGAAGAAGAGAATGGCATTCCAGTTGCGACACTTACTTGGCAACTTCCTTCCGTAAGTGCATCTGATTTAGTTTGATTGACTCATGTCAGCGTTCCACCAGAATTTAGAGGCCAACTTCTTTGACATCCTGGGCAACACACAGATTCCTACAAGCACAGACCTTGTGGAGAGGGTCTGCCCTATCACCGATGGTTTCCCAGAGCTTGTCTTTGAGGTCAAAGATGTCAAGATTCTCACCACAAACGACGCTCTCCTCAACAATGTATGTGTCAATGGATGTACGGCACTTCTCCATTCCGAATTCTCACCCATGTCGGATCATATTGCTATCTTCTCGATGCACAATCTTCCTTGCATGTGGTATAATGTGACTGTTACGATTTCTTTCTTTGTCTTAGTCATATGAGTTCTGGACGTTATTTCTTTTCTCTACGATTACTCATCTCCTCTTAGTCATTGGCCCGATGACTCATCGTCGCTTCCTAATCGTAGCTCTTCCTCCATCTTCTTGAACGTTCCATGCGATTCCATCGCATTCTCCTTAGTCATTCCGCTTACCATTTCCTGTGTACAACAGTTCTTTCATATTCCGTCGGTTTCTATACCTTAGGTATATAAACCCCCTCTTTCTTCTTCCTTTCTCTTTCCTTAAGCTAGTTCTCCTCAGAGTTACCACCTGTATCTCTAGACTAGCAATCTATTGATCTTTCTTCACCTCGTTCCTCGCCTCTTTGAGCCTCCACCCGTGCTCTGAATGGGAGCTTGTCCTTCACACTCTAGTCTCCGGGTACTCAGTTCACCATCTTGTGAACAGTACCTTGGTCTGATTGGCCATCAACCTCTCAGTCATCCTCAGTTCCAGTCGACCGATTCATCACCTGATTCCTTCGGTCCAAGTCAACACCAGTAGCTTGGTCATTGATAGTCCTAGTTGCCTAATCGTTGCCTAGTGACTCTGAGGCGCCTTACAACTGCCCAGGCTTTAGAACCCCTTAGCCCTAGTCGATTACCGTCATCTAGTTTCAAGTCTTCAGTCCGAAGTCTCTACAGGTTCTTCTGAGGCTACACTTCGCCCTATCCGGACCAAGTGTAACAGTGACAGATGACGCAATTTGGCACAACATCAAGTGCTCAAGATACTGGGACAAGTCGATATGGATACTTCCCATCCATTGTCCCAGCCATTGGGTTGTGTGTACAATTGACATCAATGAACGGTGTTTGTTACTTTTTGACAGCTTTGCGGAGCATCACCCCTGGAAAAAGGATGTGGCGGTAAAGTGCTTCTTTTGCTGTGGCCACGTAATGATAACCCTCTATCAGGATATTATGAAGCTAATCTTCTGCCTCTTTGAACTTGCCCACCTTCGGCAGAACATGCCGCGTCAAGACCTCACAGAGTGGACGGTGTTACCAGTTATCGTACGTTCAGATATTTTCTTGTTGCAGTCACCCATCATACTGATTTTCTAGATTGCTCCTGTCCAGACCAATAATGTCGACTGTGGATTCTGGGTGCTCGCCCAAGTCACTGCTGTTTTAAGAGGCTATAGTATTACTGGTTTGAGACAAAACAACATGGGGCTCTTTCACCAGTACATCATCAGCAAAACACCTTTTTTGAAACAGTGCTACAGTGCACACAGTGCATACAGTGTCATACAGTGCAAAACATGTGTGTTCTAATGGCCAAATAATGTGATTTTAAACTGTTTTAGAGTGACTGTGTAAATAGAGACCTAACTGTGACACTGTGAGTCCTGTGGTACTCTGTACAATCATACAGTGCATCACAGGACTTACAGTGTCACAGTTGGGTCCCTATTTACACAGTCACTTTAAAACAGTTTAAAATTGCTTTATTTAGCCATTAGAACACACATGTTTTGTACTGTATGACACTGTATGTACTGTGTGCACTGTAGCACTGTTCCAAAAAAGGTGTTTTGCTGATGATGCATGATCTTGTGCTTAGGATTCCTTGGACTAGCTTGTAGATTTGTGTTCGGAAAATGCAATTCCTTTCAAAGGCATAGGGGTCAACTAAATCAGTGCATCACAGATATATACATCGTCCTCGAGGCTTGAAGCAGCGCCTGGGATGAAATCCATGGTGAAATGAGGTAAAAAAGAGGGTTCAATCGACAAGGTGCACCCTGTTGTCCAGCATAAAAGATAGTCAAATGCTCTGAGTGCCTCAACCTTACGATTTGCAAAATGCTGAAACCGCTCAACACCATCTGGATATGTGGTTAGTACTTGGAGTCAGAAAGCCATGGACAGACACACTGGCCTGGTGTCTATCAGACCTGGTATGTGTCTAACATATGGTCATTCCATACAATCTCAAATTTGTGCTGCATTTACAGTCCAGGTATCGCATGTGGGCGCGCTACACTGCCATTGCCAATTGCTATCCAATGCAACTCATTGATAGAGGCAAAAGAAATTTACGGGGTTCTGCAGCCAATTGTCGACTCTCTTGGTGATGAGCCAAGCTCGGAAGTTCTCATAGAGGCATTCAAGCACTCGTATGCAGTGCACTCACTATTTTTCGACGCTAAAGCTAGTTTCTTTGCGGTGACAGTTGGCGACCCTCCAGGCATCCATCAAACGAGGTTAGTGATCATGATATTACCACAGCATTTCGCATCTAAGGCTATTGTATCGCAACAGAGATAGTGCGATTAAGTCTGAGGGGTCTTTCACACACCCGTGCTGGAAACACACGCAATCATTCTGGGAGGCACTTGCCTTCATGATTGTGAAGGGAATTGAGGCTCGTATGCCACCAGTCTATACTCCTTCAGAGCTGGATGCCGAAGAAGCCAGTATGGTTTTTCTTTCCTCGCCAAAGGTTATTTGATAATGTTCAATCAGATGCAGTTGACGATGATATTGAGTCCTTGAACGATGCAATCTGTCAGAGTTTGCATATCAATTCCCAGAGTGAAGACTTGGATCCGCAGATCACTGTATGTGGTCACCAGACAAGCATCGCTTCAACTTCCGACATGAGTGGTATGTATGCTTCGAGAAGAGTGTTTACATTGCTAATAACAAATCCTCTCTCCATCTGGACCAGAATTGTCTGTCCAACAAGATATGTCCGAGTCAGAGAATGTTTTCACGCAAACACCAATTCCTATCATATATGCACATGTGCGGTCATTGCGTGGCATTATTGAAAGCCATTATCATGCTTCTTCATACCAGTCTGCCACTTGTGATTCACCACTTGGCGACTGTGCCGCCAAATATCTTGCTGCCCATGGTTACACCAATGTAGCTGTGAATACCATCGTGGATACATGGCAGGCTACTACATCTCAACATGACTTTGCCATTAGACTTGCGCAATCCGGTATGGCGTTGATAGAGGCTCTGTATATCTATGATTTGATTACTTTGTAGTACCCTGAATGTTTGTTGATCTGTTTGCATGCGCAACTTAGTGGCATTACTTCCCAATCCTGATCATTAGCCGAAGCATGTGATTTTCTTCAACTCTCTTGATCCTCCACTGGGAACTCTCGTGAGGGTTTCATGAAACAATGTATCCAACTATACTTCACTGGGAAGCTGTAAGTTCACTTGTTTTGTTCTGCGATGACCAGCTGGAACCTGACGGGTCATTGCAACCATTAGACTGCTGATCTCTGATGATGATGCACTGGGATCTGGACCCGCCACCTGCCCCGTACACTTCGGTGAGCACATAAATTGAAACTTCTTCTTCTTTCTTGAGTATCGCTGAGTACACAGCGATGGATATTCACCATATCGGGACTAAGATCTTTCAGCGGGCTTTCTAACTTTTATTCTGTCAACAGTTTCCTGACAATATAAGTCCATCTGGTGCACTGGACATTTTTTCTCCCTCTCTACAATTTACGTTGCACGCTGATTCCTCTGTCACCTGTGTGATCACTATTTTCATCGAGGTGCGTCTGGAACTCGTTTCTGTTACCCTACCCTTGTTGAGTTGATACGAGGTAAAGATGTCCACCAATGATGACAACCCTGCACACCTCGCCCTGCCTATTGATGCGGCAGAGGGAGAGCAAATTGGCGGAGGTCGTCAAGTACCAACCCCTCCCCCTATCCAGACTCCTACTCGACTGCGGATGACAGTGAAAGCCACCCAAAAGGATTCTGGCCTTGTCCGAGAGGTGCAGGCTCGTCACAGCCAATTTCTCCTGGCTCAACCAGCAGGACAAAATAATCCTGTCCAAGCAGCACCTGATGCCACAAGTGGGTCTTTGCACGTTCAATGCGCAAGCTTGTTGTTTGACCACATTCCATCCTCTGGTGACTCACCATTCCCGCTGCCACCCAAAAAACCATGTGTGCCGGATGCACCATCCGGTGGTTCTGACAGTGCATTTTGACCTCCTCATCCATTTACTTCACCTGATAGAAATTCCCTGTGGATTGTAGATGCCGAGCTCACTGAAAATTTTACCTTGGTACCTGACCACCAGACAGTGCCTTCCCAAGTTGGCAAAGCCCTTGAAGCAATCACAGCAGCTGCCACTCCTGAGACCCAACAATTAGTATTGATGGAACCGCTTCTTGCAGATACTGTGGTTCAAGGTAAGTTTCGTTCGTCATCTGTCAGGCTTGATCTGACTTCGTGTAGATCAAGTCACCGAGCCCATGATGGCACCACACACACCCTCTCCCGCCCGGTTTTTCAAGCAGGATGTGTTTTACCATGCAGATCTGGATGACACTCCTTGCCAGCTCCCTGTTGCAGGTACTCTGCCGGTTCTCACTACTATAGACGAGGCCAGAGTTGACGATGACATGGGAATGGGTGTTGGTTGTCCAGAAACCCCATCACCTGCGGACAGCAGACCACCTGGAGAGCCTCTGCCTACCCTATGCGGCAATGTGAATGGTGACAGTACTCCCGTTGCGACTGGTAGAACTTCGGCACAAGTCAACGGCATCTTGGATGAAGAATTCCAGACGGTTCACCAGTTGTTTAGTAGGCTTGCAGGTCAGGTAGGGCTGCCTATCCACCAGGTCATTGTGTGCTTTTCGAAGTCGTTTACATGCAACAACTATGGCAACTTACGGAATACCTACCAATCGTACTTTCAATCCCACAAAGCTCAAGAACTCGCACGCCTTGGGGAGGATGATGTCGTGACAGCAACACCAAGTTAGTCAGTTTCATTTCTATTCTCTTCCGTTACTAACAGATTAAATAGTGGACAAGATGGCGAAGTGCTATAAAATGTTCTGTGCCAATTACCTGGAGACATACCATGAAATACTGCAGACATGGCAGGATGCTGAGCTTTTGGGTGATGTTGACAAGACCGTTGCTCAACGCTCACAGTTTTTCTTCAAAACTACTAAGAAGATTGAGCAACAGGTTCATTGCTATTTGCTGAGGTTTGGTTTAATTTCTAATGTTAGATTAGTGTATCGCCGTGGCCAAATGCCATGGGTTCGAAGTCGCATTTGTGATGGCTGGAAGCATGGTCAACCAAGATACCTCGCTGGGTTTTTCATTCACGACCTCAGGTGCCGATGGCGTATGTTGATTCCATTTGTCCACATTTTTGTTCTGTTCTGATGATCAACTCTCACCGTAGTTTTTTCTTGAGTGTTGTCATGCTGACAAAAACGATATAATCGGTCACTTGAAGGCCCACATATAGTGAGCAATGACATTTTTGAATATATGTATCTTCCTAACTATCCAGTACAACAATAAGGCATCACTCGTCAACATTTCACAAGCGTTTGACTTGGAAGATCTGCAAGAAGGTCTGTTGAGGGAGGTTGAGGATGAAGGTAGTCACGCTGAGGGTAGTTCAGAGCAGGAGGAACTTGCACGTGTGAAGGAAAAGTTGGCCGAGGCTCTCAGTGAGTTCTTTTGTTGGTTCCTTGTCAATCTTAGCTGCTAATACAATGCGTTAGCAAAATTAGGATGCGACTGGGTCACGCATAAGCTATTCCTGTGGAAAAGTTTTGCTTTGAAGCTTGCAAACAGTGGAGTCATTTGTCATGGATGGCCAGACAATGTTCTCTTACCTGGCAATGATTGTCAACCTCCTTTCAAGGGTGGGTCCAGGGGAATATCGGGCCTTACCCAAGCTGAATGTTCCAGCCTCTTTGCAGCTCTCAGTAGCTCCTCATCAAACTCTGGACTGCGGTTTAAGCTCTCCTCTAATAAAGGTGGTTAGTAATCTATTTTTCTACATTGTCAATACCTGCTTAATAATGACAATAGATCTCATAATTTCACAAGTACCTGTTATCATCTGTGCAAACCCCGCTTTCGACTCTGCCTATACTCATGGCCAGCAAATGTTTGCAAACCTCAAAATCGACAGAAAAGGGCTTCCGTGCCTCGTCAACACCGCAGCTACTCGTATCAGGAAAAAGAAGCCATCACAGGCGAAGCCTGTTACCATGATCAATCTTGACTCTGATGATATTGTCGAGGTGCCCCTGCCACAGAAAAAACTCCCCCTCTGAGAGATGCCCTCAGGTCCTAACACAGAGGATCAGGCAGGGCCATCTGCACCCGCTCAGAGGCAACAGACGCGTCCAAAGCCCGAGGTTGTCATTGCGAAGAAGAGTGACTGGAAGGTATTGGTCCAATCTGAGGACGTCTTGGACATCAGCTCATCATTGAGCTCTGAGTATGAACCTGATGTGGGTAAAGTTGCCACTACTAGCGAGATGGTTGAAGAGGATAGTTCCTCAGATCTTGAGCTCGATTTATTGTCACTGGTGACTGAGAGGAAGAGTAAGAAGGACCTCTCACATATTCAGGAGAAGCACGTCAAAGGGAGTGGTGGCAGCAATCCGAAGGACAAAGGGAAGGGGAAAATGCAGAGTGGTATGAGTGGCTCCAAGAACCATTGTAAGCTGCGTGTTGCTGCCAAGTCTCGTCTCCTTTTCTTGGAGGATGAGCATGATGTGGTGATGGATGCCTCTGTGGTTGATGTGGAGGTTTCTGCTCCAAAGCAGGACTCGCAGCTGCCAGTCTCCAAGTCTTCAGCTACAGGCGGTGATGGTCAGGCCTCTACAGATATGGCTGCAGAGATACAGCCGCAGGTACCTTCAAACCTCCCCCAGGCTGTGCAAGATGCTCCTGTCACGCCATCCACACCCACACTTGGTTCAGATACTCTGTCATTGGTTCCTACTATACCCCCCCAGGTTGTGCAAGATACTCCTGTTGTACCCTCCAGACCCACCAACTCAACTCATGATCAAGGTTCGACTGTTATGGCACTCCCTGTGACTACCACCATCGATGAACTCTCCGAGGACAATGCCACCAGCCATCCGATTCCTTCTGTTCCCTCTGATCCGTCTGCCCAGGGTGAAAGTCTGACTTCCATGTCAGCAACAACTACTGCTCCTCAACGTCCAAAGCCACGCCTGGTCGCCAAGATGGTGCACAACCCAGAAGATATAGACGATGATGATGCATTCAGCCTTCGCAAGAAGGTTCGTATCTCTTCCCCTGGGTGCAACCAACCATCGTCCGCACCTGACCAACCACTATCCACACTTGGCCAACCATCGTCCACACTTGGTCAACCATCATCCACACTTCTGGCGGCTGCTGAGGAAGGTGGAAACTGTCATTGAAATCCTCAAGAACATCAGGCAATCCCTATGAGCTCTCTGGAGATGGCAAACTGTCTGCCAGTGGTCACTCACGAGATAGGAATGAAGGTTCCCTGCAAGTTGCATTTGAACTAAACCCTTCTCATCGCATGCAGGGCCACTATCCATCGTTCCCCTCACAACCATCCATGTAAGGCCTTCCAGAGCAGACAGGTAGTCTTCAGGCCCAGGCTGGTCTGACCGATCGTTATCATTTCCAGCAGATGCCTTACTTGGGAAGTGGTGGTTGGTATAGGCCACCAGGTCCTGATCCTCATTTACAGGTATATCCATTTGCACCACTTGGGGGCCATTTTGGTCAGTATTGCAGAGCAGACAATGTTGTACTGCCTGTGCACCCTCAGATGGAGACTCCCCATGGATACAATTACCATCCCATGGGATTTGACATGCACAGCGGCTACTACTACAGTCCGCCAAACCCACAGTACTGTCCAGCACCTGCTCACGATGGAGCCGCCCCTGCCAACCCAGTCATGTTCCCCCACCTTCCTGTGCATCCTGATATTGCTCATGTGCATGCCAATCAAACAGCACAGATGGCACCAACTGGGCCAGATGGTACTGGGCCGGATGGTTTAGCAGAGGGCTCTGGTCATAACAAGTAGCTGTGCCGCATGATCTCTTGAGTTGTTGTTCATCTTGCAGTATCTGTCTTCTTGTAGTTGTGAAATTACAATGGTTTGTAACTCAGCAACGCAGTCCAACGAGATTCCCAGGAGGTATTTATCTCTTTAAAAAATAAGAAAGCAAAAAAAAAAGTATGGTGTATACAAACTGCAGTACAAACTGCCGAGATGATCATGGATAGTGCCTGAACTGTGGATGATGATGGTTATTATGCACACGCATAGCACCAAAATTATTGTGGATGGATCACTCATGGACCACAGATGCTATGCAGGCACACAGCGCCAAACTACTTGTGGATGGATCATGGTATGCACTGCAGATGTTTCTTTATGCACACACAAACCACTGAGACAACTTGCAGATAACATGGCATGGGAACATCTGAATGCAGGCAACTAAATGATGTATCAAATTACCTATCTCCATTTTTGGAATTGGTGGGGATCCATTAGAGAAGGTTGGCCTCTAAGGTCGCTTTGACTCCGCCAAAGAACCCCCCATAAAGGGCGTGAGAGAACAGAAAAACTTTTGTCAAGGGTGGACTCGACGGCACAAAGGCCGAGCGTAGCTTGTCCTTGTTTGGTCCTAATGGACACTGATTGGATTCTAACACTCCCCCTCAAGCTCAGCGGAGGCCGAGTCCTTTGGAGTGCGTTAGGTGCTTCGCTTGTGGTAGTGACTGGGTGAGAATATCTGCTGTCATCTCATTTGTGGGACAATGGACTAATGTGATCCATCCAGTTTTTATAGTGTGTTGCATATACAACATCTGCAGATCGAAATATTTAGAGCACTTATGAAATTGCACGTTCATAGCGATCGCGATAGCAGATTTGTTGTCCCCATACAAGATGGTCGCCTCTTTAGGTTTGTATCCAATCTCTGTGTATAAGTTCCAAAGCCAGATAATGTCTTTTTCAGCTCATGCCATGGATGTAAATTCAGCTTCAGCCATGGACAGAGCTGGTGTGGACTCCTTCTTTGGAAGTCTATGTTATCGCTCCTCTGTTCAACATGAAGACGCTGCCACTCGTAGAGGTCAGGTCATGATTTGTTGTGAAGCTGGCATCTGCATAGCCATAGAAGTGTCCTTGCTGTGCGTTCCCTGTATAGGTAATTCCGAGATCTTTTGTTCCTTTGAGGTACCACAGAACATGTTTTGCAGCAGACCAATGGGTGAGATCTGTTGAAATTACAAGTATATTACACTAGTAATATATGACTTACATAGTACGAATCACTACTAGTGATAAGTACTAAATAACTACTGATCACATTAGTGAAAGTCAGTAGTGTAAGTCTAATCATTGACACTTGTAAGTCAAGTGTAAGTCATATTAGTAACATTAGCAAATGTTACTAGTCACTATTCCTAATATACTTAATATGGAATAAGTGACACATGTTGATCATTAATGATCAACATTGACATGACACTTTGATCCTAGTGTCAATCCTAATTGATCCTATGATCCTAAACATTCCTATTGACAATCTGAACAATAGGAAGTATTATCTATTGTCCTGTTGACATATCCATTGTTCTAATACTAGAACAATGGAATATACATTAGGAGAACAATAGATAGATAGATTGTTTTACAACAATTCATAGATCAAACTCAGTTATCTCAGACTGAATTTTAGATATATATACGATACTTTTACATGAAACAGTAGACACAGAATACATATGAGTCAGATCACTTGTATCAGACTACTTCTATCAATTAGAAGTCACTTTATCTGTTCCTATTCAATCTAGACTCTCACACCTCAAGAAGAAGCCTCTGCTAAGTACAGTAAGTCTCAACTGTACATACTCCCTTCATTATACTGCGCACCCCAGTGGAACAAGCTTCAGTTTCATTAAGATCTGGATTGCTATTGAATGCACAGAGTTTGTGGACTGAATACGCAATGTCCGGGCATGTGCCAATGGCAGCATACATGAGTGAACTGATTAGGGATGCATAGCTCCCGGTTTTGGGGTGTGGTTCATCCTCTGGCTCTTGTGGTTCAAGTTTAATATTCAGATCGAGTGGAGTAGATCACACTGGGTTTGCATCTTGCAATCCATACTTTTCAAGAATGCTCTCAATATATTGAGTTTGTCTGATGGTGAGTGTCCCTTGTTCATGATCTCTGGTGAACTCGAGACCAACCAACTTATTTGGTTCACCAAGATTGGTAATATCGAACAGATGCTTCAGGTCCTCTTTGAGCATGTCCATTTGGACTGCACTGTTTGTAAACAGTAGCATGTCATCGACCCATACTGTGATGATCTCGATTGTGTCTCTGGTGCACCAAATATAGACACAAGGGTCTGAGTATAAGTGTGTGAAGAGGATGTCTGTGAGCTTACTGTTGAGCTCTGCATTCCATTCGTGACCAGACTGCTTTAGTCCATAGATTGTTTTGAGAAGGCGGCACAGGTGGGATGTTCCATCACTGAAACCTTTGGGCTGGTTCATGAAGATCTCTTCCTTTCATCAGCAAAACCCTTGCTCACTAGACAGTCCTGTACAATGCTACACAGCCCCCACAGCCCCCACAGCTAGGTCCTCCACTGTGCAGTCATTGTACAGTCATTTACAGCTGAGCTACAGTCAGCCTACAGTCAGTCTACAGTCAGCACAGTGCCCATCTATTATGATGCTTATATCAATCTATATTTCATAGATTCAATTTTAACATAAGAACATTGTGGACTAATTCAACTACACAAGATTATGTAGTACAATGTATTGTTTTTATCATTATGATAGAAATACAGCTACAAGT
>JBBPMY010000316.1:0-19772 GCA_038090615.1 Phylloporus gajari
GCAATGACTGGCATGAGGTTGGGAAGCTTTCAGAAGACAACAGCCGTTCTGTCCTGATTCCTAAATGGGAATTTTCCCAGGGCTCTGATCATTTGAGAATTCAGGCACATTACTTTGTGAAAGGTAAGAACTCAGCTTCTAAAGGAGGTCTCATAATTGGGATGGTGTCCTGTGATGATTGATACATCATATGCAGGTAAGTATGGTTGAATCCTCTACAATTGGAACTGATACATTACATGCATAGACCAGCATGTCCCTTGAGCAAGAATGATTAATGATACATCAGGGCCAGTGAGTGCTACATTTATGCATAGCTGTAGGCAATGCTGATATATTACACAGGCATCAGGAAACATGCACTTCTACTAAGTGTCTAAGTTGATCTATTTTGTCTAATTTTATCTAATTTTAGATCATTAGACAATATTAGATGATTAGAGCATTGTCTAAGTGACTAAACTATCTAAAAACATCTAAATGATCTAAAATTAGACAAAATTAGACAAAATATATCAACTTAGACACTTAGTAGAAGTGCAGATTTACTGATGAGGGTACTACTGTCCCACAATGACTGAAATATCATACACACAGGCCCAAATCTCTTCACTAAATGATATATCAGGTATGGTTGAATCCTCTACTACTTCAACTGATACATTACTTGTGCAGACCAGCTGTCTCCCAAGCAAGAATGATATATCAGCACTGGTGATTGCCCATGACTGTTTGATTATACTGATACATCACTCACACAGGCCAGCTGTCCCTTGACAGCTGATATATTGCACACACATTCCTACAACAGGAGTGATATATCAGGGCCAGTAAGTACATTTGCAGATAATGACAGCACTGATACATTACTCTGACAGATGATATATCACACACATACGACTCAACTGCAACTGAGCAGATATATTACTCAAGTAAGTCTCCTCCAAATGATATATCAGATCTAGTAATACATTACTTCATGTCTTCTTGACTTGACTGATACATCATGGACATAGGTTATTTCCTGCCCTACTGATAAATTAGGGACAATCCCCTACGATGGGGTAATATATCACTCATGCAATGAATATCTGAGTGATATATCAAGACTGGTAAGTATGTTCACAGACAATTTACAGTGCTGACATATTACTCTGACAGATGATATATTAGACCTGGTAAATCGTGTGACTTGAGCCTATGGCCATTGATGGCACTGATACATGAATGCAGGTTGGTTCTTGCTTCAGTGATATATCAGAAATGACCCCCTACGATGGGATAATATATCACTCATGGCAAAGAGTCTCCTCTGATACATCAGGGCTGGTAAGTACGTTCACAGACAATGACAGCACTGATACATTACTTAAGTGAATCCTTGAAAATAGATTACTCCATTCCTTGTCACTGATACATCACTCATATATATACACGCAAGGCCATGTCAACATATGTATATCTATATATATATTACAAAACATATATATTGTGCATTGTGGATTGACAAGTCAACAACTTGAATCTCCACCTGACTGCATATCCTTCCAAGTCAATTTGAATGTAGATAACATTGCAAATCATTGTGCCGCTTGATGTTTAGCATAAGCAGATAGCCCTTCACAGTAGGCCTCTTCCTTGAAGGTACAAGTGGATGCATGTTGCATCCATAGGTCATCCTCCCATTTTAAAAACATCAACATTCTATGCATCTCTTCTCTCAGGAGTATAACATCCTCAGCCCAGCGAGCTGCCCTTGCATGTGCCTTACACCATTCTATGCACAGACCTAAATGGCTCAGTGTTTGACTGAGGATATATAACAAGAGATGCACTATCATGAAGGCTATCATCTATCTTACCCAAAACCCCAGATACCTTCCAGATCCATGACAAACTTCTTGTCCCCTCCATTCCACCATCTAGCATGTCAGTCATATGCCTCATATCAGCATTGTGCAATGGGCAAAGGTGATCATCCCATCTTTTTTTGTTGAGAGATGTGCCTAGCACAATCAATGCTTGGTGTGCAGTAGTGTACTTAACTTTGTTTTCACACCTTTTCTTCTCTACATGATTGAGAGCACTATGTGCACATGTGTTAGTACACTTATCAAAGTACGACTCTGATTGGTAGCACCATGTCAGGACATGGGCTCATGGGTATGTCCATACGCAGAGGAAATAGTCACAAGATCTCTGGTGGGAATACTCACCAGGAGTCAGTCATGGTGGTCCATAGATAACAGATAGTCAAGGGGTGGTAGTAACTACTGGAGGGAGTGACCCTATAGATGATAGAGGGGAGTGACCTCAGTAGTCTAGGATAATCTCAGTATAAGGGATAAACCCTGTAGTACTGGATATGAACTAAGAAGAAGGAGGTAGTATTCTGGTTATATCTCTAGTACAGGAAGAGGTACTAGGACACTTAGAGGAGTGACTATGAGGAGCTCCTCCTTATATACAGTACATGCTGTTTGTACTTGTATATAGTAATTCCATAAAGATGGAACAATAGTAGCCAATAGCATATAATACTCTTATCACAGTCAATAGCAATAAAGATGATAAGAAGCACACTATAAGTGTCAACCAATGGAATAACATGAGCAGAGTATCAGTCAGCATATTAAGTCACATGACATGGATTGGTGATCCATTAGTCATTTAGTATGACATTCAGTCATACAGTGACAGTCATCATGGATAATAGAATATCCAAATAGTAAGCATGATGACCATACATATGATCAAGATAAGATCATTGATCAAGACTGATATGGAATGTCAGATAAGATTAGATAAGATTAATACTGACAATTCCAACAATCCTCCTCACTGTGAATGTTAGGAACAGTGTAAAGGATTTAATGTTATGTCCCTCTGAAACCTCTGAGGTGTTCCAGGTTTCTGATGATGATAATATCTAATGACTGTTGATTAGTCAATACTGGTGAAAGCATGACTTCACCATGTCAACAGTGTTATTGAACTCTGAAAGCGTGATGCTTTATTAATGGTAGTCTCTCTTATGAGGGAAGCATCAGCTAGGCATCAATATATGATTAATCATTAATGCTTTCGTTACCAGTTTATCATTCTTGTATCAGAACAAGGTTTTTGAACTTTTACAGTAGTTATGGGTGACTTGATGTCAAATAAATGTACTGAAGATCAGTTATTTATTTTAAACCTTGTTGGTCAAGATAGACTATCTGATAAAGCAATATGAAGTTGTAGGAATGGGACATCTGTATTGCTTATCTGGAAGTAAACTTCTGAAGAATGAAGTCTTTGCTGATAAGCAAGAACTGGTTCTAGTTCCAATCATGAGTTTGAAGTCATGATATATGGCAAGGAACTATTTGAGCATCAGTGATGATCATCAGCTTATTTAAGCTGTAGACATTATAGACATTAGAGATGTCCTCCATTGAATTTCAATAGGGATTAGGACAGGAAATCCTTTAAGCCAATAATGGCTATGTCTCATGAGTAATCGTGAATCTCATGATTATCATTATGGTTTGTTCCATAAATCATTCAGTGATTTATTTCTCATGAACTTTGTTCATGGTGGAGGAATTATGAGTGCTCCAGCTTAAGAAACATTATTAGTAATGTAAAAGGCAAAAAGAAACTTACCTGAAGGTTGAGCATGAGGCTAGTTGAGGCATCTCAAGAATTGAGGCCTTATTCCAATTAAAGTAATTGATGCTACCAGGAAAGATGAATAATCTTTTAAAATAAAGATTTGGTAGTCATTAGGAAATTGGAAAATAAAAGAAAGTAAGCTGTTTTGCTCTAAAGGCCAGCTTAAAACTTCATGTAGCTTCTTATGCTACATCTGAACTGTTCCATAGGTTCGTAAGGCCAAATAAACCTTTGTTATTCCTGACCAAAGTGCTTTTGAGCACTTTCCTTTTCTTTGTCTTAGGAAGACAGTATTGCTATCTGTAACTTCCTGTTCTTCTTCAAGAGGTGATGAGTGACTTTCTTGAAAGTCTGAATTCATTGGAATTCAAGGAGCTATTCCAGAAACCAAGAAGTATATGGGGGTGGTTTCTTTTTGACTGGAATCTTCTTGTAGCTTGACTATAATCCTGTAAAAGTAAAGTCTATTTCCATTTATCACTTTGTTCCATAAAACATGATGTGCATGTCTCAGATCAATTAAGAACTGGGTGGAATGGTGTGATCTAGGAATTCAGCAGTGTCCTTTTTAAAGGAGTATTACTCCTCTTGAATAGTGACATGGCATTTGAGTATGATTCCATAATGTCATGGATTTACAGATGAATATGACCATTTCCCAAGTGCAATACAAGGACAGTTCTCATGTCAACCATTGACAGGAAACATTCTTTGTATTGGACTTACAATAACCATAGGCCAATACGATTAGTTCTCTCATGTGAATGAGGTGATGTCAGTCAATATAAGTCAGGTTATTAGACTTAGCTTTGTAATTCCTGATTATGGAAATGGAAGAGCAATCTCTCCTGACTAGAGAGGTGTCTCTCTTACTCACTTGCTACAAGAGGTAAGAAGGATCATCAGATTTGAGAGGAATCTGGGATACTAAAGTTGATAAGAAGAATTCTTGTTCTGAGCTCCTGACTCAGAACAGTCATAAGGGAATAGTGGTAGGTTTATTATTTTGACTTCTGGAACTGTGCGGGAGAAAGCATTATAAAACTGACAAACTTGAGTTTGAATAACCTTTGTCTCTTAATTAGGTCTGTTCAAATATGTCCTTATATTCTGTCAGATTGGGTGACAAATCATCAGGCTTAAATAACATATGAACTGGGATGTGAAGGCATCGCTTTAGCCAACACAGAACAATTATGAAGCATCTCAGATACTCTGTCTGTAGTCCCTGAACTAGGTGGCAGAAATGCCAAGCTGTACCAGGGGTAGACAGTGACATAGCAGATCTGGTAGAATGCTTACTCTATTCAATGCATGGTTGTCTTGTCTTTAATTGAGAGCTACCCATGACAGAGTAAGAAGTCTCAATCAAAGGATTGGAAGATGTGCTTGAATGAATGGAATAGTGGTCTCAGTGATGACACTGGTGATTAGCAAAATGAATTGTGAGGGAATGTCATGATGCACAGGTGAAGACCATGTGCATTCTAACCCCTCCTCATTCCAAACAAGGAGTGAAAGAGCACAAGTGGAAGTCCTGATAACCAGCAAAAGGACAACCAAACTTCCATGCAAGAAGTAAAGAGTGTGGCAAACTGAAGAACCAGCTGAAGTAGGTAGTGGGTCTTGTGCACTCAACCTGGATTGGCAGGTACTTGGGTGTGGAGCAGCACAGGGCTGGTTGGAGAGCGAGATCACAAAGATCATATCATTCAGCTTCAAAACATAAGAGGTTACACTTGAAGATTCATCTCCTATGGTTTACTGATTTTGCTGAGTCAGTAAGGATGATGAATGTCCCTCTTAAGGAGGAACAAGGTGTCCCTGTTGTCTTGTCAACAACACCTGTTGTAGGGTTGTGAGCAGATGTTTGTGATGGGAGTTGTCCCAAATGACTAGGCAAGTGTAGAAGATAGATATCTTCTCTGCTGGGTACCAGATCTCCTTCATCACAAAGTGATGTGGGCAGCAGGAAGATATTAGGGAAGGTTGCCCAAGGTGCATTTGAATGCATAGAGTCAAGTCCTACAAGACTTGTCAAAAGCCACACAAGAGGCAAGAAATCCTAAGTCAATGCTCTCTACTAGAGCATAGCAGTTTTCAAGCAGCTACTGACAAAAGGTTTTGTCCATTCATTTGGATAAACTGAAGGGATCAGAGGACTGACTGCAGTTTGAACCCAGAAGAGGTGTCAAGTGGCAGAAGAGGCAAAGTCTGGTTCAGACCACAACCTCTATATGTTCCAGATACTGGATCTATTGGTCTTAGGAAATTAATCCTAGTGTCTTAAGAAATTAATCTTAGTTATAAAAGTGCTAAAGAAAGAAGAAGTGTTTTATGTGTGAGGGTGCACACACCTAAAATCCTAAAGTCTTGAAATCCTGAGTTGATACGCCAGTTAATAATGGTGTTTATTCATCAACTAGAAAGATATAATGGTGAATAAGAAGGATTAATTAGTCCTTCATTCTGCATAGGTAGATACTCCATTATGTGATGCTGTGGTGAATTGTTCACAGCAGCACATATAATGTAATATCTCTCATTATATGAGGTATGATAATTGTAAAGCTGATTTGTGATCAATCATCCTTAAGAATTTAGCTGTTAATGTTGCTTGTCTCTTCGTTTAGAAGGATAAATAGTCATTCTCTATCCTCATAATCCTCATTCTTTATATGAATAGTTAATAATCTCTTTCATTAGAAAGATAGTATACCTCTCTTTCATTCAAAGTATGCATTGCAGTACCACTGTAATGTGCTCATCATATGATAGAGGAAGGATAGGTACAAGCAAACATAAAAGTTTCAATCTCATCTAATAAATGTAAGTCTCTAGTCCAAAATATGGAGTAGGGTAAGATAGTAAGTTAATGACCATTTCTAAATGGAAGAATGAAATTTAGTCCCTTTCCTTTCTCTTTCTCAATTTTCCTCAGGTATTTCTACCTGGTTTTCTCTGAACTGAGAGTTCAGGTTTAGCTTGATTGCTAAAGAATGTAATCGGTTCTCAATTAATTTTAATCAATTGTTGAGAAGTTCATTCTCCAGCTCAAGCCAAGCTGGGCTAAAAAGAAAGGAAGAAGTAGAAGGACAAAAATTTTCAACCACACTTATTGGTGTATCTATGGTTCCTTCTTCCCATATGTCAAAGTTGACATTTTCTAAGTCAGCTTCATCAACAAGGTCAACTGACTCTGGAGCTAATGGCCAAGGACCATTGTTCTCTCGTCAATTTTGATCAACTATGGTGGTGGCTTTGTTCAAGGTTATGTTAGAATTGTCTCCATTATCAACAGATGCATAGGAACCTTGATTAGTATCCATTGTTGGTATGGCTTTTGCCTTGCCTTTTCCTTGTTCTGAGCTTGTGTCCAAACTACTTCATCTATCTTCCTGAAAGGAAGTTGGGCTCATCAGGGTTTTACTCCCTGATGGTTGGTTCTGGAAAGAACCTGAAGTCTAGATTATGGACAATTTCATTAGCTACTGTTATCTCTACATTTAAGCAGGCAGTAATGAAACATCTCAATAAAATATTGGAAGTCTCTGTTAAAATTAAAGAGGAGATATACTACACTCTGTAATTTGCAGGTTTGATTGTAGCAATCACTTCTGAACAGAAATGGTACATTTCTACAGGACAATGTTTCAAAAGAAACATAGCAATGAAAGCTTCTGAAAAATGATAACCAGAATGGTTAAATAAGGAAAGAATATGTCCAATGTCTTGTAAAGCAGTTCTCAGTTCAATAGTGATCCAGGTGAGTTGTTGAAACAGACATTGATGTCTGAATAAACTTGGTCCAAAAAGTGACCTAAGTTTCTCCCAAAGTACTTTCACATTTGAGGGTTTAACAACTTGATCATTGTAGACATATTGAGCAAAACAACAGAAAGATCTGTGGATAGTGTCAAGAATAAGATCTTGCACTTGGAAATCCACATATATCCACTGAATTTTATTTCCATAGGAATCATTATTCCAAGTGGTAGTTCCATCAATCCAACTCCATATAGAGAGGGATTTAAGAACAAGACGAAGCTGAGAGCTCCATTGGGAATAATTGGAAGAACCAATTAGAAGGGGAACACTGACTGTGGTCAGTTCATTTCTTCCAAGGTCAATTGGAACTGTGATTGCAGCCATAGGATGTGATCTGAAAAATAAAATATTCAGCAAACAAGATCATCATTGATGGAGTTTCACCAATATAAAGGATTCTGCATCCGCTTAATTCAATGATTCTTATCACATTTCTATGACAGAAAGCATAGCATTTAGTTGACCCAAATTGTTGCCTTGGTCTCAGGCATGGGTTATGCTAGAGAGCATGGAAACTATAAGACCCAAAGTGTTTCTCATGATATCTCCTGTATGGACTATACAGGAGTACCATGCAAACTCTTTCTAACATTGTCAGTCCAATCTCAGTCAATTGAAGACTGGTAAATCTTGTAATGAAATGTGGTATATCCTTAAATCTAAGGAGTTATCCTTGATCCTGAAGTGGTTTCTTAATCCTTATAAGTATGGCCAATTTAGAAGAAATAAACTTGTAAATTTAAAGTCTCAAGATAATCTTAATTCAATTTCTTGGTTGGTTGATCTCAAGAGATATTGAGTCTCTTGGTTGGTTTGGTCTCAAAGACTTATTATCTTTGGTAATGATCTCAAGAGTTAAAACTCTTGATTATTTATCTCAAGAAAATTGAATAATGATTTCTTGGATTGTACAAGTGTAAATAAATATTGTCTCATCATCCATTAGGATATAAGGACGCTTGTAAGAAAAATACAAGGTCAAAAAGAAATCTTCTAAATAAAAGTCCATAAAGAAAAATGATAAATGGCCAAGAGGAAAAGAAATATAAAGTAGGAGACACCTAGAACCATTGCCTATTGCAATGATTCTGCTCACCTTCTTCAGTGGCTCTTCTCTTACCTAGGTGAACAGCTCTAGAGAGAAGTTCAGCTCAGCAATTGCCAGCTGGGGTACCTACTGATGAAGCAAGTGCAGAATAGATATTGTCTTCTGCATCAGTACCTACAGTTTCATGGATCAGCCTCTGGATGTGATTAGATCATCTCCAGATCTCAGGATGAGCTCTTCTCAGCTCAAGCCTGGCCTTTCTGTCAAGAAGTTTGTTGAACTTTCTGATGTCCATCCCTACTCTTTTACCAAATTCTTCAGCAGGTTCTCCACAATACTATCCTCTGTCAGCCTCAGAAAGCCAGCCACTGTCTTCAAAGACAACGTTGGGCAACTTACTTTTAGCCAAATAAATATTGGCTCAAGAAGGAGGGAAAAGATCCCTTTGGAAAATTTCCCAGCCCTGATTGTGCACCACAAAGGATCAATGGTCCTTATAGGTGGATGAGGGGAATGCCTATCCAATACCTTCATAGGCTTGACCTATGGTTTCATCCCAGTATGCAAGAGCACATATGGGATGAGCTCTGCTAGTCTCACATGTCTGAATGTGGAATGGGAAGACCATCCATGAGGATCTAGGAATGTCCTCAAGCAGAATTTTGATCTGATGCTGTGGAAATGTCGGTGCCAGCCTGTATTTCTGCAGGTGGTGTGGAGCAACCTCAATGTTGACATCTTCTGTCTGGAGAGGATGGAGAGCAGGGGCTGTGGAAAAAGTGGCAACATATTGTGTGCCATCATCCTCTAAATAGGGGATGCAAAGGGTAGGTCCTTCTTGATGCATTCTTGTGCAGCATAGGGACCTGGTTGACTGGTATGACTGGATAGACTGAATAACTGATGCAAATGAATGACTGGATAGACTGAAATAACTGAGTGACTAGATAGACTGAAATAACTAAGTGACTGATACAAGTGAATGACTGGATGAACTAGTAGACTGATACAAATGAATGGCTGGACTGACTGAATTGACTAGTAGACTGATACTAATGAATGACTAGATAGACTCATATAACTAAGTGACTGGTACAAGTGAATGACTGGATGGACTGGATGAACTAGAAAACTGATACTAATGAATGACTGGACAGACTGATTATAACTAAGTGACTGGTACAAGTGAGTGACTGGATGGACTGGATGAACTAGAAGACTGATACTAACAAATAACTGGATAGACTGATTATAACTAAGTGACTGGTACAAGTGAATGACTGGATGGACTGGATGAACTAGTAGACTAATACTAATGAATGACTGAACAGACTGATATAACTGAGTGACTGGTACAAGTGAATGACTGGATGGACTGGATGAACTAGTAGACTGACACAAATGAATGACTGGATAGACTGATTATAACCAAGTGACTGGTACAAGTGAATGACTGGATGGACTGGATGAACTAGTAGACTCATACTAATGAATGACTGAATAGACTGATATAACTGAGTGACTGGTACAAGTGAATGACTGGATGGACTGGATGAACTAGTAGACTGATACAAATGAATAACTGGATAGACTGATATAATTGGAAAGACTGAATGGCTATTGTGAATGAGTGACTAGACTGACTGGAAGAACTAAATGACTGATATGAATGAATGAATGGAAAGATGTCTGACTGGACAGACTGGAATAGCTAAATAACTGGTACAAATGAATGACTGGATTGACTAAATTGACTAGTCAACTGATACAGATGAATTACTGGAAAGATGGTTGACTGGATAGACTCAAAAGACTGAATAACTGGTACAAATACATAACTGGAGTGACTAGAATGACTGGTACCAATGGGAAACTGGAATATCTATGTCAATTAAATATCTGTATTGGTTATTGTCCTGCTGTACTGATCATCTGACAGTCCTTTGACTGTAGAATCACTGGCAGAATTTATTTCTGCACTACTGAAACTACTGAAACTGCTTCAAATGAAGATTGTTCTGATTGAATAGACCACTGGACTTCTGTTAAAACTGGCTCCAGTCAGTCCAGTCAGTTAGGTAATTTCAGAACTTTTGTAATCTTGCTGATGTTGTGGCAAACTCTGCCTTGGCCAAGAATCAGCTGGCTATGTCACTCAGCCTATTTTCACCATTGGCTCTCCGTGTCACTCGGCACTTTTGACTGAAGGGGCTCCATTTTCATGCTATTTGCTGGGTACGTTGGAAAACTGTGTCCTGGAACACCAAATAATTCACTCCCTGACCTCTTTTACCAGATTTCCTTTATCTCGTTCAATGGCACCTCATAGGAAGCTTCTGTGTCTGATCTATTATCTTGTAAGAAGTTCAACTCTCAGGTGTCTAATTTCTTGTTCTGATATTTGGAATTCGAGAGTCGACTGGCAACGTACACATCATGTCAGTGGATGAGCTAGACTCTCCCTTGGACTTTAACCCCCACTTTCTCACCAAGTATGTCTTGCACTTATGCTCTATTCACTTGCCCACATAACTATTCACTAGGGAGGGTGATATTGCACAGCTCACCCTGATCTACAAGCTTACAAGGGAGCTCATTAGGCGCATGCCAGTGTATCGAGGAGAAGTCACTGCCTTTCACCCCAAGTTCACTGTTGGCAGTCCTGCAGCATGTAAAGAAGTGGATGTTCCTGTTCCTATTGATTCCTCAAACATCATCTACTCAGATGCAGATGACGAGGCAATCATAAAGTTCCATTGTGATACAGGTGAGTTACCTTTGTCTAATATTCCCATTGAGGTCTTTGTTGAGTCCAGTGAATAACGGGGATAGTCGCTTTGGTGGCACACTCAGTAAGTTCCTTCAAGTCAATGACAGGTTCTCTTTTGGGCGTCATTGATAGATGTCTTCATCCAGCTTGGCATGTGTGTGATGAAACCCCGAAACCAAGGTGGGGTGGTTGACGCACAACTGAATGTGTATGGGGTGGAAAGTCTCAAAGTCGCAGGTATGCATCACAATTAGATTGTTCATGATACAGACCTGTGGTTTCTGACATGTGTGCCATAGACCTGTCCATATGTCCCACCAACGTCAGAAATGTATGTTTCATCTACGTGGTGTTATCCATTTGAAGGTTATTGATGATTCAATGTTGGCACTCTCCTAGAACACATACTCGACTGCGCTGGCGATCAGGGAGAAGGTGGCGGCCATCATTGCAGAGGATCTGGGATATGAACATATGCGTGACATCGCGGAAGAACAGGTTGAGTTGACATAGCAGCCTGCTAGCTGACGAAACAGTTTTGTCTCTACTGGATTGAATATGGGCATTGATCTTGAACCTGCTAGTTTACCTTGTTTTGAGTGTGCACATGGGAATCTCAGGTGCAACCAAATTCAAAAAACTCAGCTGTCATCTCTTTTGTGTATCGAATGAGGATGAAGACCATTTCATTCTTTTGGTTCTGAAGCACGTGTTGGTGCAATTATTACACCCATGGCTTTGATAACACACACAGCCCAAGGCTCTGATCACCGGTAGTGATGACAGTATAAGGTCGTACCACTGCTTTCACACCATTTTGCATTCTCTTTGCAAGTGCGATACTAACTGAAAACTTCCAGTCCTGGTAGTATGTCCCAAGAATTTGATATCATCTTTGCTGGAGGCAGGTTTGCTCTCAATTTCTGCAAAACATCACTTACCCAACTTGAGCAGGTGGAACGACTACGTGTGTTATCGCAGGCTGACTAGCCTCCATGGACCCCTCGCTGAAGATTCTCGTCCTCGAAAGTGGCCAGCACTCTCATGATGATCCTCGCCACAATCAGCCCTGTAGATATGCTACACATCTCGCTCTGGACAGCACAACTACCTCCCGTTACGCTGCCAAACCAAGCGCACACCTCAATAGATGTACTGTAGTTATTCCATGTGGTAGGGCAGTGGGAGGTGGTTCTGTAGTTAATTGTGAGTACTTCCGCATGCCTTCTGTTTGTTATGACTCACTACGTTGTTCGTCTTCGCCGTTTGCAACAGTTATGTTGTATACATGGGGCGCTGCATCAGACTATGATGGTTGGGCTGCACTGGGCAATAAAGGCTGGAGCTTCAATGAACTTCTTCCTTTCATCAAAAATGTAAACCCTGTTACAGAGTAATAACCTCAGGCTAACGTATATGTAGGTCGAAACATTCAATCTGATACATGACAGATCAACCACACACGGCTACTCAGGTCCTGTTCAAGTATCTGCTGGTGGTATCAACTTTGACATCGGTAGACAATTCCTCAACATGGGCAAGCTCTACAACCCGGACCGTCCACAAGTCAACGATAACAACAATTTTGTGACCCTGAATGCATATAGCGTGAGTATTCTCATTCATTGAGAGATGATTTACCTAGCTGGTTTTCCAGCCAGCCTATTTGTAAGCGTCCTGTTCATTGAAGACGATGTGTCTAATACTCGACAAAACAGTTATATCGACCCCATTACTGGAAAACGCTCCGATGCTGCCTCTCGGTACTTGTACCCTCAAGCAGATAATCCAAATTTGACCATTTCAGTTGGAAAACATGTCAAGCGCGTTGTTGTTGAGTATGTTAGACAGAATTATTGCATGTGAATTGGCTAATGTGAACAATAGGAATGGTCGTGCCGTCAGTGTGGAGTATACTTCAAGTGAGCATGAGGCAGAGAACAAGGTTATTACAGCGAAGGCCAATAGGCTGATAGTTATCTCCACCGGTGCATTCGGCTCTCCAACGATTCTAGAGAGGTCAGAGATTGGTGCGCAGCCCATACTTGAGAGGAATAATGTCTATCTCCAGGTTGATCTATCTGGAGTTGGTGAAAATTACCAAGGTAGGTTTAGGTTAGGGGCCGAGCATATGAGCAAAGTGAGCATGCGAGGTAAGTGGAAGAGTGGTAGGTAATCCCTAGGAACAATATGTTTATAGTTGGTCATATTGTTCCCACATGCCATAATAAGATGGGAATCACTTGGCAACAAGTGACTAACGATCTTACAAATCGTTCCCATGGCTTTAGTACTTATACCCTAGCTGAAACTGATGAGGCATCACTGCTGAATACTCCCCTCCTGCAGACCACTTGAGGGTTTATTTTCAGCTAGTAGTGCCTTATCGTGATTACATACCTTTCAACCCCTCCTTCTTTTCTTCTAGAAGGTTCTTTTACTGTTCTAGCTCTGCTTCAAACTGGCTTCCAGGGAATACTTAAAGTCAGTAGTCCATCTCGTATGATAAACCGAATATGGATCTGATGAGTCACTTGTGACAAAACCAGGGACTAGGTGGGTAAAGGGCCGCCTCCCTAGGTAATCCCCAGTTTTATACCTACTCTCCACTCTCCTACTAACCCTTGCACTCGCTTTGCTCGCACTTGGGCCCTCTAACTTGTATTAGTCTAGACACAGTTGTTTTGTGTCTCAAGTCTTGTATCTATAGTAGATTGTGTAAACAATGTGTAAACTGTAATTGTGGGAACACAGACTTACACTTCCACTTGTTCCAAACTTCATGTGTTCAACTTGTCTTAAGTTGCACACTTACATTTTCCTACATTCAAGGTTCAACTTTTGTTGAGTCTGAGTATCATCTCTTGTATATTTCAGTCTGCCTTAGTGCTTGTCTTGCACTGTAAGTTTTCTTTTGATGCTTGTGTCACAAGCCTTGTTTCAAATCTCACTGACTGCTTTACTCTTTGTGTTTTGTGACTCAGAGGGTAGCAAGAGTCTATTCCATATCAATGGTCACTACTCAACCACAGAATAGGCATGCCCACCCTGGTTTTGTTGACAAACAGCCACACCAACACCAAACAGAGAGCACGGCCACTGAAAATGACATGGACCAACATGAGCAGCATAGAAAAGTCATAAATGACATTGCCCAGATTGAATCAGAGATGCTCACATGGATGGTCATCAATGCTGAGAATGCTCAACAGCCACCCAAACCCATGGGAACAAAGAAACTTGCAGTCGTAACACAACCAGACCAGATAGTGGACAATGGTGGTCCTGAGGGAAAGAAGGGCAAAAAAAGTAAGTACAAATAATGCAATCCATTGATGTACTCACTGTAGAACAAACAGGGAAGATGGTAGTGGAGTTGAACATGGAATTGGATGCGATGGACAACAAAGATCAAGACCAAGCAGCTAAAGAGGAGGTTGTGTCAGCCACCACAAAAAGGATGAAGAGCAAACAGTTTATCATTCATGCACTGATACACAAGGTCAAGAATGGCAAAAAATCACTTATACCATCTGGTAAGTCAATTGTTATATATGTGATGAATACGAACTCACCTTGTAATCAAATCCATGTCAGAATTCCACAACTTCAAGGTGGCAGTGAAGGGGACATGAACACAGGAACAACCACTGAAGATGGGCCAACAATGGCAGAATTGCTGGGTTGACAGGCTCAGCATAGATTGGATGGAAGAGTCAAAAAATCAATATCGAAGGACAGCACAGATGAGAGAGGAAAGGGAAACAGCAGTGGTGTTGCCCTTCAAGGTGGCAGCAGAGATGAGGGGGGTTACAGTAGTGTTGGAGAAGTACTTGAGACACAGCACACAGATCTTGACATTGCTTTTGGCAACAAGCGCAAGGTCTCCATAAATGGAAGTGACTCTGAACGGTGAGTGAATCGATACTCTCACCATGATGGAACTCATCCAATCCCCTGTTTCACACCATAGCCCATGCAAGAAGCTGGTCCAGCCTTTTAAACCAATTACCAATGGCCCAACCTTGACTCCTCCCATCTCAGGAGTCAAGCCCAGCTGGCAACAATCACTAGTGTTTAAAAGTCCGGTTAGGTTCGGTTTTTTGACCTGAAACTTCATAACCGTGACCTAACCGGTTATGGGAAGTTCCAAATGGGGTCATAACCGAACCTTAACCGTCCAAAACCGGTTATTCCTGTGGGATTCCTGCTTTGTCATGGTGGCACAGAATATTCTATAGATCAATAGCTATCTACTGACCCCCTAATCAAAAGATTTGACTCAGACATGACTGAGATATGATTAATTTAAAATGACATGTCAGTTCATGAGACCTAAAAATGTATCAAGAGTAAATGTAGGGCTATAAAATCAGAAAAAATACTAGAAAATCCCAACAAAATAGGGGAGGTGGCTATGCACCTCCTGTAACCGGTTACTGACCGGTTATGACCGGTTTTTTGCGGTTACAGATTTTTCCAGATCAGCCATAACCTTAACCATAACTGATTGTAATTTTAACTGACCGTAACTGATCATCAGTTACGATCAGTTACAGTTCAGTTAGGTTACAGTTATGGGAAGGTTATATGACTGGACTTTCAAACACTAATGATCACCCGCTCTCCCACAGTCCCTTGGTTCACACCTTCAAGACTCACACAGCACTTTCAAGCCAGCTTTGACCTCAAATGGTATGTGCTCATATTTTTTCTTTTCGTTTTCTCTACTGACCATGTTAACGAATACTAGCGAGAATGGCTTCTCAATCACAAACTGGTAAGTTCAGTCACCGCATGTTTTTTGCAACTGTCCCTACTCCATACACTAACACTTGTTGTAGGTGTTGTCATCAATGACTACAACAACAAAGAAAACAAGTCAGAAGATACTAACAAGGTCCCAGAACCCAAGCTCAAGACCACTGCCATTGCATTTCAGGTCACTAGGCAAGCAACCTCAGGAAGCCCAGCAACACAAGCACCCACAGGTGCTCACGCACCAGTAGAGAGCAGGGAGGCTGAGGATGGGATATTGGGGCAGCCCAATGGCATTGACAGCAAGGGCGAGTACACAAGTCGTCGAGCTGATTCTCGGGCTCACTGCTACAGCAACTGCAACCGCAATGCTGCTATCCACAGTGGTAGAGCATCCCAGACAGATGCATGAGACTGTATGCCAGAGTACAAAGGCAGTGGTGAAAACACGTACCACAAGATAGACCCCAGGAGCAACTACAACAGTCGTCGTCCCAGGCAGTACAGTCACCATCACAGTGGTAATGAAACCACCCGTGGTGATGAAGAGAGTAAGAACATTGAGGATGACAATGAGGGCCCTGATACTCAAGAGACCAGGCCCTGTGCTCACAGTCACGATGGCTCTCATCCCAGGCAGCATGGTCACCACGACTGTGGCAATGATGACAGCAACTCAGATGTCAAGGGCCATAATGCTGAGAAGACTGACCCCTGCTCTCAGATTCTCAACAGCCATCATTGCGGAACGCATGATCGCAACAGTAGTGCCAAAGATAGCCCAGATATCAAGGACCACAATGAGGACCATCACACTGAAGGGACTAGCTCCCGCTCTCAAAATCACAGTGGCCATCATAGTCACAAGACCAGGGAGGATGGCAGCACCAGTCATTCAGCCCAACTGCTCTCAAAAGCAGTCAAACTGGGCAATAACCTGCAATCAAAAGTATATTTGATCTAATATTCTAACTAGCTACTAATTATTCTATTTCACAGCCTTCTGCAGTCATTGTGTCCAAATACAACTAGGCATAGCTCATTCAGGATGTGTGCCATGCAAAGTCAGCCAGCCAGACTGATGTGCATGAAGATTCATCAAGTGAACCTGGTGACTTGTTGGTAGCACAACATCAGCAAATTAGCATAATGCTTTTTAGGCTTGTCTGCACTTTTGACACTTTTCGAAAGTCGAAAAACTACAGCCAGTGCCATAAGTACATACAAGTAGTCTAAGCCTATTTTTATCAAGTCAAGCAAGGAGATCAAGGGTAAGAATCATATTAAGTTACTAACTAATCTCGACAAGTAAACTAAAGGGTGATAATTCCATCGTCTCCAGGCGCACGATTGCTCATGCACCATTGTTGTAGTTGGAGAGAGCCATTGGGGTCGACGATCAAGGTGCGTGTGCACGAAAACGGGTGGTGAGAACGAGGGCAAGAACTAGTGCGCTGCGTGCACATGCGCATGCAACAGGTGGCGGCGTGTCCACACAGATGGGTGGCGTGTATGTATGGGCGGCGCCGTCGCTGCGGTGTCGCATCATATCAGACACAATGCGGGTATGACCGTGTAGTCAATGGGGCCTGTGCACACGCAGCTGGTTGCGCACGTGTGCATCGCTGTCGTTGTGGTGGTGTCATTGATGCTGCTGGGTCATCAGCGACGTTGCCATTGATGATGCGGTTATACGTGGCAGCCATGGCGTGTGCGCAAATTGGGGGGCCATTGCAATGGGTTGTGCTGGGAGACGAGGACTTGCGACGGTGGATAATGGACAATGTTGAGGTCAAAATATCATACGATGATTTATTATATAATGAATTCTCACACATTTGCATCACGTGTCGTGGGCCTTCGTTCAAATTCTCTACTTAAGTCCCGCCAACCTAACCATTGCCCACATCAACGACAATACATGCACGAACCACATGACATGGCGGCGACAACAATGAGGAGGGTCCCGTATGCGTGCACAACCACATGACCCGGCAGCAACAACGATTACGGTGCCGTATGTGTGCGCAACCGCATGACACGGCAGCGACAACGAGGACGGTGCGTACGGTATGCATGCACAACCACATGACGTGATGACGACAGCAGTGATGACACGAAAACGACAGCGCCATACACATGGTTGCACCCACATGCAGCCCTTACCCAGGATGACATGCGCACTTGTACGCACCATTATCTTAGCCCGTTCAGCTAACCCGTTCGCCTGAAAAATGTGCGCATACGCGCACCGGTCACCTCTGGTACATGTACTTCATGTTCACCCCGACTTCACTGACGACGCCATACACGCATGCGCCCACTTAGCATTCACGCGCACCCATCTGCACACCCATAGCCCTCTGGTGCATGTACTTTATGTTCACCCCCACTCCACTGACAACGCCACACACACATGCACTTATTTGTGTGCATGTGCCCCCATAGCATTCACTCGCATCCGTCTGCGCACCCATAGCCCCCTGCTATCCTATTATCTCCCTTTTACCGCTTTTGCAAACTTTCATTCTATTTAATCACACATTTTCCATACCTATTTGGATTATTCGCTTTTTCCTAATACATGGCATCGTGTGCCTTTTTTTACTTTTGCTAATTGAAGTGATCGGCCCAAGTATGAAAAGTGTAGTAAGCGAGTCGTACAAGTGGGATTCAAGAAATCGAGTGGCATTGTGCCACTTATTCATCCTTGCACTTAGTGTCCCTTAAACGAGTTACAAAGCCGAGAAAGTGCTGTAAAAGGCCGGATAAGGCGGTGATCATTTTACTGATGAACCTATGCATGCACCTAGAAAGATGTGCAAGAAGGCCAAGAAGTTCAGGAACAATGATCTACCTAGCCTACCTGCAACAAAGGAGATTTGGAACACATGTATTGTCCCTATGTTCCATGATTACACTGCTACATCAGGTGATCCATGGGAGATTGCTGGAGCTATTGAGCAAGTGCAATGGCTATGGGATCAGTGCTTTCCAACCATTAAACATACAGTGCAGTCCAAAAACGATCCAGTATTCTTTCTAGTAAGGTCTTACTCTATCTATTCTATGCTACTCTAATATGATCAAGCTTCAACAACAGGTTTATACCTGGTAAAGTGGCTTTGCAAGCCAAGCTGAGAAAGCAATTGAGAGTTATTTTGATCAAAGGCCATGTTTCAATAGTGCAAGAGTCTGTGCTACCTATGTCAGATGGACTGTCTGCGAGCCTGTTGAGGGGCTGGATGACAATGAGTGCAAAGTTCTCAAACCCCCCACTGAGTGCCCCTACATGTGGGCAAAATTTGAAAACAGTAATCCAGATAAAGTGGTACATATTTTTACTTTGAATGATCAGTGACTGATCTTGTTTTAGGTTTGAAAGGGTGCTTTCATGCACCCTTGTATCTTGGATACATTTGCTTTCTATCTCGAGAGCATTGAGGGGCTACCACTCAAGTGTTGTCTTGATCAGGAAGGGACTTGGCCACTGTTGCTGTAAGTGTTAATATCTTCTCCCTTCATCCTAAAGACTATATTCATTATAGGTTGAGAGAGCTCTTGGACAATGGAAGACTGGTCTCCTAGCCTCATGGGATGATGTCAGCAGTCAATTCTCCAAACAGGTATGGGGTTTTGCAACCTATGAGGTAATGGAATCAGTGGACAAGATTTCTGAGAAGGGGTGGAAGAAGATCTATGATGGTGCTA
>JBBPMY010000317.1:0-16883 GCA_038090615.1 Phylloporus gajari
TCCCTTCATTGTACTGCGCACCCCAGTGGAACAAGCTTCAGTTTCATTAGGTTATGAGCCCTGCCTCTATCCTATAGGCAAAAGTGATTACTGTCTTGGATATAATCAATGCCTAGCAGATCTGAGGTGCTAGCAGAGCTTGAGGCTCTTACTCTCCAACTGAGAGAGATCTATGGAGAAGAAGCTCTCATCAAACTTCTATCCCATAACCTAGTGATGTGGACAGCTACCCACACTCTCAATAATCACATTGGGAGAAGAGATTTAACCCCTAGCACACTAGCGACTATGGGCTCTAATATCTCTGATCTAACATTCTCAATGGTCAATTACTTTGATGATGACACTGACCAATGGTACATAGAGATCAACCTATCCCAGGATCCTATCCATCCCATTGAGATTACAGAAACACTCATTGTAAGTAAGGAATCATCCAATCGTACCCATATTACAGGAACTGGTATCCTTGTCAATTATCCTGATCCTACATCCTATCATCATCGACTCTTCTATGGATCGATTAGGGAATCAGACACTACCATATCTGCTGGTACCCTTAGCAAACTGTTCAACATCAGTTCAATTTTGGACATTGCTACAAGAGATCCTAGACACTCCTCTCCTATATACTCTCCATCCTCCACTCTCCAAGATTACTCCATTGATCCCTATCCAATTACTGTTCCTCCTCCTCCTTCTGTTATACCTATACCATCTTTTGAATGGGTAGAATCAACCTCATCATCCTCAGGTGCCACAAGTGGATCAGAACCACAAGGCATTGCTGGTGAGGACCAACAGTTATCTGTTGAGACCAGGGAGATTAATACATCACCTATGCAATCTATAGTCTCTTCCTCATCCAAAAGTGAGAAGAGAGTATTCCTTACTCCACCAGATCAACTACCTGTGGTAGAAAGATCACCTGATCCTATTACTCAGATGCTTCCTGAGTCAAACTCAGGAAGATCATCCCACTCCTCTCATTCCCATTCATTTCAATCCTGTCCTAATCGATCCCTTCCAAATCCACCTACTCCACCTTGCCCACCTCGATCTAGACCTCTTGCTTCATCCTTTGATGAACCATCGATCTCTTCTGAAGAAAGACGCATTAGAGAAGCTGTTGATTTTCTAAATGACATTCCAAACCTCTTTGCACAGAGTCAGGGACTACCTGAACAAGGCTCTATCAGGAATCAACCTGTGGAAGCAATTCCAACTCGTCAACTACAAAGCTCTAATCAAGCAAGTAGATTCCCTAGACCTGATAGATCCTCCTCATCTCACTTGTCTCAGGAAAGATCCTCGACTCTTGGCAGAAGAGAATCAAATGGAGCTAGACAAAATGTACTCAGAGATAGAAATGCTGGAAGCCGCTTGAACTCTGGCCAATATAGGACCAGAACGATCTACTCTCCACCAAACTATAATAGACATCACCCATCCATGGTCCATTTTGCAGATTTAACCCAAGGATCTTCAACAATTCCCTGAGCCCCCCATCATCCACTATCCAGAACTGATTCAGGATCCAGAGCTAGGTCGTCTAATCCCATTCACCAAAGGGATTACAGCCACCATACCATACAAACAGGTCAAAATCAAAATAATTGATGCAATCAGAGACAAAGAGGATCCCAGCCGGTTCACTCCCTTCATAACTCGAGCTCTTCATCATCAAGTTCAGTACAAAATTCCCCTAGCAGGAGGAATCTTAGGAGAGAGTCAAGCTTTAGATCTAACCGATCAGCATGCCTCAATCCTAACCCTGAATCTTCAGGTTCTAGGACTTGAAAGCTTGAAAGAGAATGAACTTGTCATTCAAGGACCTCTTTATCATGGTGAACAACTCATTAGCTTCTTGGAAAGAAATGGATACCCCATTCCAGTTCAATCCTATCATGACACTCCTTACTATTTATGTGATGAGGGATATCCAATCTTTGACATCAGGATGGAAGATACATGGACAATCTGCCAGACCATGCGAAGGTCTGAACTCAACCTTGTTTTCACAGATATGGTTGGAGAGTTAAAGCTGGACTTTGACAAAGAATATATGTGTGTCATGCCCACATGGGAAGACTGCAGAGATGATATGTGGCACAGGGATCGTCTCTATGAACAAGAACTGACAGGAGTCACTGAATTTGATTTAGAATATATCGACTCTTGCGAACAATGGGAGAAGAGAGAAACCTCTAGGGATGTTCCCACTCAATGACAGTGGAACTGGCATTTCGATCAGGAGATGAGAAAGAGATTTCACCATACCTTTCCTTGGTTCTCTTACATGTCTAGACATGTCAAAGCTAACATCAAAGCCAGGTTTTATTTATTCCAGAAAACCATCAGATTGAATCGAGACTCTGAGGATAGTCAAGCAGAGCTATCTATCAGCCTCAATCAAAATATTTGAAACAACTCTATCATCCAGACTCTACAGTCGACTATCAAGAGAGAAAGGAGAGAACTTGCTGTTTGGACTCAGCATTATAGTGCTGAACTTGCTGGACATAACAAGTGCATGGCAGAAATCCTAGAGAGCCATGAGCAGCTTTCCAAACTCCTTTGAGAAATCACTGAAGAGAAGTCACCTTCCCCTGACAGAGGAATTGATCCACAACTGGTCTACCCTGTTAACCAAGAAACCAAGACTAGCAGCCAGGATTCTGGAAAGAGAACAAGAATTTCTCGCCAGGATGCCGATGAATTGGCCAATGCTGGGGTTCTCAGGAGATCCTTACGTGGGAAGAGTGGGTGATCCAAACTATCTTCCTTCACAAGTTGAATATGATGGTACTTTTCTTGACTATTTATTCTGGCCTGGTTCTGCTTATTATCTCACTCCATTCAGGAGTTGTAAATATGATGTTCACCTAACATGGGATGATGTAAATGAGAAAGGAGAAACAGAAACATGGGATCTAGAGAATTTCCATTATTTCCCTTCCCTTTCCTATGATCTATTTGAACAAGGTTGTTCTATTTATCAGGATACAGATCATTACATAGAAACTCAATCTATGTATCGTGTTATCTATCTGAAGGATGACCGAGGATGTCTTTTGATACCTCGAGTTAAACGTCATCGGACAGATAAACAAGCTCAAAGGTGGAAGAATAGAAGGGAAAAGAAATGAAGGAAAAGGAGATCCAAAGGAAAGAAGAAGGAGACACCTGACAATCCATCAGAAACTGATGATAGTGACTGGATGGATGCATTGGACAGGACTTACATGGATATCAAAATTCCTACCTGTCAGATCTCATATATTGATGACACTGACCTATTCTTCTCTATTTCAGTTGCTACATTCATCTGTTGGTAAACTATGGCTTCACTCAAGATCAGATCTGAAGTTACCAGCAAGATCAAAGAGCTTGAGGGACCCCACAACTATATCATATGGGCGTCACACCTTCAAGGACTCTTGACTATGCTAGGAGACCACTGGTCCATTACTGCTGGAGAGAAACTATGGAAAGATCAATCCACAGATGATGAGAAAGCAAAGTGGACGACCATGGATCAACAGGCATGTGCAGTAATTGCCAATTACTGTCATCCTTCCATGAGGCACAATGTCCCAACTGCTCATACTGTTGAAAGAGACATTACTAGCTCAAAGATCACTGAGAAGAAGTCCATGGTGCATAAGTTATGGAAATACCTTGAGGATTTCTATAAACCACAAAGTGTTTCTGGATACTTCCAAATCTTTCAGCAGCTTCTTTGTTTCCGATTCAAGAATGGTCCTATGGGTAATCAGATTGCAGAATTCACTGGTCTGATCAACCAGACCAAAGATATTGGACTCACCCTACCTGACACCATCTCTACCATGATCATGCTTAATGCACTTCCCCATTCCTATAACCAAATGGCCTCTACTCTTGTACACACTGTCTCGAATCAGAACTTCAATCCTGGTCATGTGGGATGAGAGATCCTAAAGGAATCTAACCTTAGGAGGATCCTACATGCTCCTGCTTCCACTAGCTTGGCTTCTAGAATTGGTTCTTCATCCTCTAATGCTTCTGCTAATTAAACCAACACTATACACAATGCACCTTCAGTCCAGAAATGCTCTGTGTGTAACAAAAATGGTCATACCTCTGATCATTGCTGGTTCAGGACGAAAAAACCTTCTGGACATGCAGGGAATCATAAGAAACCCCATACCAAGAAACCTAGACCTGCAGGATATGAGAAACAAGTCAAGAGAAAGGCTAAGGGAACCAACACTGGTAAACCCAAAGCTAAGACTCACTTCGTTGATGGTGACATTGATCTAGCCTCCATGGAAATGGTCATTGATGAAGTCGAGGCTGAAACTGATGAGGGTTACCAAGCAGACATCAATAGCATTGAAGACATTGATCTTCAGCTAGAAGACATGTCTCAAGTTGCTCAAATCGAAGAAACTGATGAAGAACCTATCTTCGACTGTTGGGAACCTAGGAATGATGGAGATATCTATCCCAATGATGGGATGACCTGGGAGAAAGACCCAGAGCAAGAAGGCATCATGGTACTCTCTACTGAGACAAAAAAGGATGAAACTAATCAGTCCTTTCAGTTCTTTCAACCAAGGCGAACTGTCTCATTCTGATGAGACATGTAATCGAAGATCTTCATCTCCTATTCTCTCTGATCCTATTTATTCTTCAGATACATCTTGTAACCTGGAATCTGCCAAAATGGCTATTCCAGAGAATAGCAATCATTCCAAGCTAAATAGTTGGATGATTGATAGTGGAGCCACCAACCACATTACCCCCTGCTATGACGATTTTATATCTATTAGCAATGGGGAGAAACTTTGTGAAGTAGCAAATGGTACTGCAATGATGATGATCGGTCCTGGACATGTTATTGCTAAGTCCTCAGACCAACATTCATTAATATTGAGAGATGTGTGGTACTCATCTAAATCTCCACATCAACTACTATCTGTGCCAGCATTAATCAGAAATGGTTACTCTGCTGAGATTACAAAAAGAGCTACAACTATCCGGAACAAACATGGCCAAGTTGTGATACAGGCATTCGCTTTATCACCCCTTGGAGGACTTCATTGGTTTCAGTCTACTCAGATTAAACCTATGATTGGTTCGACCATGTCTTTACAAGAATTAGATTCATTGAAACTGTGGCATTACAGATTTGGTCATGCATCACACAATGTGTTGTGTAATGCTCACAAGTTCTGCGAAGGAATTACTTCTTTTGGTAATACATCTCACACTTCCTTTTGTAAAGGATGCACTCTAGGGAAGCATACTCAGATCTCACACCCAATATCTCAGACTTATGCACCTGATGTTCTGTCACTGGTTCACACTGATCTATTGGAGATGCCATTACATTCTCACAATCACAACAAATGGGTGATTACTTTCATTGATGATCACAGTTCTTTTGCCTGTGTTGCTATGCTTAAACATAAATCAGAAGCCTTCTCTGCATTCCGATCTTACCTGGCTATGGCTGAACGAGCCATGGGGAGAAAGCTTATCTCCCTACATTTGGACTGAGGGGGGGAATTTTTGGGAAAGGATTTCCAATTGTTCCTTACTTTGAGAGGTATTCAACACCAACGATCTGTAGCTAGAGAACCACAACAAAATGGTAGAGCTGAACAATTCAATTGAACTGTACTAGACAAAGCAAATGCAATGCTTCATCAGGCATGTCTTCCTAAGTCATTCTGGCAACACACAATAGAAACTGCTGTTCACATCTATAATTGACAACCTATGCGAAGAATTAAGTGGGATACTCCCATATCTATCTGGGATAAGAGTATAAAGAAACCAAATGTATCTGGATTCAGGATCTTTGGATGTAGAGCATATGTCTTCATCCATAAAGAAGATCACAAAGATAAATTATCACCTAAAGCCAAAGAGATGATATTTATTGGTTATCTGTCAGGAACCAAAGGATATAAATTCTATGACCCACAGGATTGAAAAGTAGTCACTGCAAGCAGTGCTACATTCAATGAATTCTCTTTCTCCAAATGTTCTGAGGAGTTAAACAAACCAGACCTTGTACTAATCCCAAATCATGACAATGAACTGGAGGATCAAGATCAAAACAGACCAGATCAAGAGGACGCTCACCAAGATCATGGCCCACTAGAATTTGATATTAATCCAATAGATCTGTTATCCAATCATGATCCCAATCCTGAACAACGACAGGAAGGACCTCCTGAAAATCCTGAAGATCAAAAAAAGGAGGAACCATTACTTAGGACACCACTAAGACCACCACCCCATCAGAGTCCTGCACTCTCACCTCAAAGACAAAACAGGGGAAACATACCTCCACCTGTACCTATTCAACCCATAGCACCAGCTATTCCTGAAGGACTCAGGAGATCCAATTGACCTCCTAAACCAAGAGTTCTTCAAGATAATGTCTTTGGTAAAAAGACAGCAGTCGAAATAGAGACACTAAATGAGGATGAAGATATATTTGGACCTGACAAGGAAGATGCGCAGAACATGAGTGTTCACTTTATGAAAGCACTTATGTCAACAGCAGCACCAGTGTTTGACATTCCAACACACTATAAAGACATATTCAAGCTGCCTAAAGATCAACAACAATCTTGGTTGGATGCCTGTAATGAAGAAATTAAGTCTATGAAAGATAGACATGTATGGGATCTAGCAGATCTACCTCCAGGTCGAAAACCCATAACAGGAAGATGGGTATTTGTCAAGAAAAGTGATGGACAAACCAAGGCACGTTATGTCGCTAAGGGATTCACTCAAATCTTTGGAATAGATTTTGAGGAAACCTTCTCACCAGTTGCCAGATTTGAAACTGTGCGACTGTTACTTGCTCTAGCTGCACTCGAAGATTGGGAAATAGAGGCACTAGATGTTAAAACAGCCTTTCTCTTTGGTGATCTTGACGAAGAGATATATATGACACAATCAGAAGGTTTTGTACAGAAAGGTAAAGAGACCAAGATTTGTAGATTGAACAAAGCAATCTATGGCTTAAAACAAGCCACACTGCAATGGAATAAAGCATTGCATAAATCACTTGAAGAAATGGGATTCAAACGAACCTCATCTGACCCAGGAGTCTATGTATACTCCAACAAGGGAGATACAATCATCATACTAGTATATGTTGATGACGTCCTATTCATGGAATCTAACAAAACACTCCTATTGTCAATCAAGAAACGATTCATGGCAAAATGGGAGAGTTGAGACCTTGGAGAAGCTAAGGAATACCTTGGAATGAGGATTACCAGAGATCGCACTAAATGAACTCTGAGACTTGACCAGATAACATATGCTGAGAAAGTAATTAAGAGATTCAAGATGGAAAATTATCAACCAGTCTATGTTCCACTACCATCTGGCTATAATCCTGAACCATCCAAACAAGATGAATCTAATCAATCCCTTAGAAGTCGGTATCAATCAGTCATCAGATCATTACTCTATATCATGCTAGGAACAAGACCTGATCTAGCCTTCTCTGTCATCAAAATGTCACAGTTCTCGGCGAATCCCTCTGAAGAACATTTGAAATGAGCATTACATATTGTTTGTTACCTAGCATCATCTAGAGACTTGTGCCTTGAATACAATGGAAACACCAAAGAAGGATTCTTGGCATATAGTGACACAGACTGGGCAGGAGATCTTGAAACATGGAGATCTACCAATGGGTATTGCATATTCCTTGCTAATGGTATTGTTTCATGGCTATTGAGACAACAGCAGATAATCATATTATCTTCAACCGAAGCTGAATATGTTGGCATGACAGAAGTTGCGAAACAACTTCTCTGGATCAAACATCTCTTCAGAGAAATGGTTTATGATCTACCACCCTTTACTGTCTATGCAGACAATCAAGGAGCAATATTTCTGGCATCAAATCCTGCTCAGGAAGGACACACTAAACACATTGAAATCCATTACCATTTCATTAGAGAATGCGTTCAGAGAGGAATCATCAATCTGTTCTATATCAGAATAAATGACTAGAAAGCTGACATATTCACAAAGAATCTCACTCGAGATAAATTCAGTTGAAACAGGGACATGATTATGTTAACACCATTCACTAAGGTATCATGATCAAATCCATTCCCACATCTATCAAATAAAAACTCGACCATCTACCAATATTCTACACCAAACCAATCTATTCCACCATGTTCACCATCCTCCTCGCCATCGCCATCATCTCCCTCCTCTACTGCTCCTTGAGAGCATACTTCTTTTACAAGGTACTCAAGTACCTTACCTTTGTCAAGACTGCAACTAGGTATAACCTCAAGTGGAGGGGCCAACCCCTCCTCTCACTCAAGGTAAGATATTATCCTGGAGAATATCTAGGAGATAAGCCTGGGACTAGTTCCCAGTAGTAGGCAATTATTGCCTATCACTGTCATTACATACTGACGAGATCTTACCTCAGGAAATTGAAGGGGAGGAAATGGTGGCCCTCATCTTTACCCCTGGGATCTTCAATGAGTCCCTACTGGACCTGGAGACTGAGGACGAGGGAGAAGTAGGAAACTGGGGGGAATAGAAGTTACCATAGATACTACGGTACAAGTAGAACAGGCCACTGCACTAGAAGCGGTGATGAATTGGTACCATAGTACCAATGAGCAAGGCTAGGAACAGAATGGAGATTGGAGAAGAGAGGATGAATTTCCCTTCCTATCTGACCCATGGCATCCTATCCCAGCATGGAGGGATTGCCAATGGAGAAATCTCCTCTGGCCTGCCTATGAGGATGATACTCAACTGCTCGATGCCTGGACAGTCAAGGGATGGCAGGACCTCCTTGATGATTGGCTGGAAGAGTGGATAGAGAAGGGATGTCCCAACTGGGACAATGGACATACAGATGATACGAGGTGGCCAGAATGGTTTAACCCATATCTGTAGCAATATATTTATCTTTATTTTTCATATCAGACCAGATTCTAAAATCTGAGATTGACTGAAAGAAAGATAAGATAAAAGATCATCAAGATATTCATATAATTGAAAGGTCAATTCGATTTATTCAATCCCACAACATCTATCATTGTCTACACCCATGTCTTTCCACTATATCTTTGGATTAGCCATCTACTATGCAGCCATGGCTATAGTTTACAAACTGTGGAAAGAATCTTGGCAGAATTTGCTGTAGAACACCTGTCCTGTCAGAAGAACAGGAAAGAGACATTGAACTGGGTAATAGACGAGGTAGAGTTCCTTGATCGTTCATTCAACATAATACTTATCATTCAAAGTATCTGAACATCTCAGTCATATTGGAGAATATCAGATTGATTGAGTATGCATTGTTTTGAATGACAGGGAGTGTTGAAATTACTAGTGTAATAACATTAGTAATGGGTACTAATCATTTGTCTATCACACTAATGATTAGTGTTAACCTAGTAGTATCTGTCACGCTAATAGGTCATTAGGATAACTATCCTAATAATTGAATCATCCTAATCACTATTCCTAATGTACCACATATGGAATGAGTGACACATATCAATCATTAATGATTGACATTGACATGACACTTTGATCCTAGTATCAATCCTGATTGATCCTATGATCCTAAACATTCCTATTGACAATCTGAACAATAGGAAGTATTATCTATTGTCCTGTTGACATATCCATTGTTATAATACTAGAACAATGGAGCCTACATTGGGAGAACAATAGATAGATAGATCATCCTACAACAATTCATAGATCAAACTCAGTTATCTCAGACTGAATTAGGGATATATATATGATACATTTATACATGAAACAGAAGACACAGAATACATATGAGTCAGATCACTTGTATCAGACTACTTCTATCAATTAGAAGTCGCTTTATCTGTTCCTATTCAATCTAGACTCTCACACCTCAAGGAGAAGCCTCTGCTAAGTACAGTAAGTCTCAACTGTACATACTCCCTTTGTTGTACTGCGCACCCTAGTGGAACAAGCTTTAGTTTCATTAGGTTATGAGCCCTGCCTCTATCCTATGGACAAAAGCGATTACTGTCTTGAATATAATCAATGCCTAGCAGATCTGAGGCACTAGCAGAGCTTGAGGCTCTTACTCTCCAACTAAGAGAGATCTATGGAGAAGAAGCTCTCATTGAACTTCTATCCCATAACCTAGTGATGTGGACAGCTACCCACACTCTCAATAATTATATTGGGAAAAGAGATTTAACCCCTGGTGTATTAGCGACTATGGGCTCTAATATCTCTGATCTAACATTCTCAATGGTCAATTACTTCGATGATGACACTGACCAATGGTATATAGAGATCAACTTGTCTCAGGATCCTATCCATCCCGTTGAGATTACAGAAACACTCATCGTAAGTAAGGAATCATCCAATCGTACCCACATTACAGGAACTGATATCCTTGTCAATTATCCTGATCCAACATCCTATCATCGTCGTCTCTTCTACAGATCTATTAGGGAATCAGATGCTACCATATCCGCTGGTACCCTTAGCAAATTGTTCAATATCAGTTCGATTCTGGACATTGCTACAAGAGATCCTAGACGCTCCTCTCCTATATACTCTCCCTCCTCCACTCTCCAAGATTACTCCATTGATCCCTATCCGATTACTATTCCTCCTCCTTCTGTCATATCTATACCGTCTTTTGAACGGGTAGAATCAACCTCATCATCTTCAGGTGTCACAAGTGGATCAGAACTACAAGGCATCGCTGGTGAGAACCAACAGTTATCTGTTGAGACCAGGGAAATTAATACATCACTGATGCAATCTATAGTCTCTTCCTCATCTGAAAGTGAGAAGAGAGTATTCCTCACCCCACCAGATCGACTACCTGTGGTAGAAAGATCACCTGATCCTATTGCTCAGATGCTTCCAGAGTCTAACTCAGGAAGATCATCCCATTCCTCTCACTCCCATTCATTTCAATCCTGTCCTAATCGATCCCTTCCAAATCCACCTACTCCATCTCGTCCACCTTGATCTAGACCTCCTGCTTCATCCTTTGATGAACCATCTATCTCTTCTGAAGAAAGATGCATTAGAGAAGCTGTTGATTTTCTAAATTGCATTCCAAACCTCCTTGTGCAGAGTCAGGGACTATCTGAATGAGGCTCCATCAGAAATCAACCTGTGGAAGCAATTCCAACTCATCAACTACAAAGCTCTAATCGAGCAAGTAGATTCCCTAGACCTGATAGATCCTCGACTCTTGGCAGAAGAGAATCAAATGGAGCTAGATGAAATGTACTCAGAGATGGAAATGCTAGAAGCCGCTCGAACTCTGGCCAATATAGGACCAGAACGATCTACCCTCCACCAAACCATCATAGACGTCGCCCATACACGGTCCATTTTGCAGATACAGCCCAAGGATCTTCAACAATTTCCCAAACCCCCCATCATCCACTATCCAGAACTGGTTCAGGATCCAGAGCTGGGTCGTCTAATCCCATTCGCCAAAGGGATTATAGCCACCATACCACACAAACAGGTCGAAATCGAAATAATTGATGCAATCAGAGACAAAGAGGATCCCAGCAGGTTCACTCCCTTCATAACTCGAGCTCTTTGTCATCAAGTTCAGTACAGAGTTCCTCTGGCAGGAGGAATCTTAGGAGAGAGTCGAGCCTTAGATCTAACCGATCGGCACGCTTCAATCCTAACTCTGAATCTTCAGGTTCTAGGACTTGAAAGCTCAAAGGAGAATGAACTTGTCATTCAAGGACCTCTTTATCATGGTGAACGACTCATTAGCTTCTTGGAAAGAAATGGATACCCCATTCCAGTTCAATCTTATCACAACACTCCTTACTATTTATGCGATGAAGGATATCCAATCTTTGATATCGGGATGGAAGATACTTGGACGATCTGCCAGACCATGCAAAGGTCTGAACCCAACCTTGTTTTCACAGATATGGTTGGAGAATTGAAGCTGGACTTTGACAAAGAATATATGTGTGTCATGCCAGTATAGGAAGACTGCGGAGATGATATGTGGCACAGGGATTGTCTTTATGAACAAGAACTAACAGGAGTCATAGAATTTGATCTAGAATATATCGATTCCTGCAAACAATGGGAGAAGAGAGAAACCTCTAGGGATGTCCCCACTCAAAGACAGTGGAACTGGCATTTCAATCAGGAGATGAGAAAGAGATTCCATCAAACTTTCCTTTGGTTCTCTTACATGTCCAGACATGTTGAAGCTAACATCAAAGCCAGGTTTTATCTATTCCAGAAAACCATCAGATCGAATCGAGACTTTGAGGATAGTCAAGCAGAGCTTTCCATCAGCCTCAATCAAAATATTTGAAACAACTCTATCATCCAGACTCTACAGTCGACTATCGAGAGAGAAGGGAGAGAACTTGCAGTTCGAACTCAGCATTATAGTGCTGAACTTGCTGGACATAATAAGCACATGGCAGAAATCCTAGAGAGCCATGAGCAACTTTCCAAACTCCTTTGAGAAATCACTGAAGAGAAGTCACCTTCCCCTGACCAAGGAATTGATCCACAATTGGTCTACCCTGTTAACCAGGAAACCAGGACTAGCGGCCAAGATTCTGGAAAGAGAACATGAATTTCTCGCCAGGATGCCGATGAATTGGCCAATGCCGGGGTTCTCAGGAGATCTTTACGTGGGAAGAGTGGGTGATCCAAATTATCTCCCTTCACAAGTTGAATATGATGGTACTTTTCTTGACTATTTATTCTGACCTAGTTCTGCTTATTATCTCACTCCATTCAGGAGTTGTAAATATGATGTTTATTTGACATGGGATGATATAAATGAGAAAGGAGAAACAGAAACATGGGATCTAGAGAACTTCCATTATTTCCCTTCCCTTTCTTATGATCTATTCAAACAAGGTTGTTCTATTTATCAGGATACAGATCATTACATAGAAACTCAATCTATGTATCATATTATCTATCCGAAAGATAACCAAGGATGTCCTTTGATACCTTGAGCTAAACATCATCGGACAGATAAACAAGCTCAAAGGAGGAAGAATAGAAGGGAAAAGAAATGGAGGAAAAGGAGATCCATAGGAAAGAAGAAAGAGACACCTGACAATCCATCAGAAACCGATGATAGTGACTGGATGGATGCATTGGACAGGACTTACATGGATATCGAAATTCCTACTGGTCAGATCTCATACATTGATGATACTGACCTACTCTTTTCTATTTCAGTTGCTACATTCATCCGTTGGTGAATTATGGCTTCACTAAAGATCGGATCTGAAGTTACTAGCAAGATCAAAGAACTTGAAGGACTCCACAATTATATCATATGGGCATTGCACCTCCAAGGACTCTTGACTATGCTAGAAGACCACTGGTCTATCACCACTGGAGAGAAACTGTGGAAAGATCAATCCACAGATGATGATAGAGCAAAATGGACGACCATGGATCAACAGGCATGTGCAGTTATTGCCAATTACTGTCATCCTTCCATGAGACACAATGTCCCAACTGCTCATGTCGTTGAAAGAGATGTTACTAGCTTAAAGATCACTGAGAAAAGGTCCATGGCACACAAATTGTGGAAATACCTTGAAGATCTCTATAAACCACAAGGAGCTTCTGGATACTTCCAAATCTTTCAACAGCTTCTTCAATTCCAATTCAAGAATGGTCCTATGGGCAATCAGATTGCAGAATTCACTGGTCTGATTAACCAAACCAAGGATATCGGACTCACCTTACCTGACACCATCTCTACCATGATCATGCTCAATGCACTTCCCCATTCCTATAACCAAATGACCTCTACTCTTGTACATACCGTCTCTGATCAGAATTTCAATCCTGGTCATGTAGGATGAGAGATCCTAAAGGAGTCAAACCTTAGGAGGATCTTACATGCTCCTGCTTCTGCTAGCCTGGCATCTAGAATCGGTTCTTCATCCTTAAATGCTTCTGCCAATCGAACCAACACTATACACAATGCACCTTCAGTCCAGAAGTGCTCTGTGTGTAACAAGAATGGTCATACCTCTGATTTTTGCTGGTTCAGGACAAAGAAATCTTCTGGACATACAGGGAATCATAAGAAACCCTATACCAAGAAACCTAGACCTGCAGGATACAAGAAACGAGTCAAGAGGAAGACTAAGGGAACCAACACTGGTAAACCCAAAGCTAAGACTCACTTTGTTGATGGTGACATTGATCTAGCCTTCATGGCGATGGTCATTGATGAAGTCGAAGCTGAAACTGATGAGGGTTACCAAGCAGACATCAATAGCATCGAAGACATTGATCTTCAGTTAGAAGACATATCTCAAGTTGCTCAGATCGAGGAAACTGGTGAAGAACCAATCTTCGAGTGTTGGGAACCCAGGAATGATGGAGATATCTATCCCAATGATAGGATGACCTGGGAGAAAGACCCAGAGCAAGAAGGCATCATGGTACTCTCTACTGAAGAAGACAAGGATGAAACTAATCAGTCCTTTCAGTTCTTTCAACCAAGGCGAACTGTTTCATTCTAATGAAACATCTACTCAATGATCTTCATCTCCTAATTTTTCCGATCATATTTATTCTTCAGATACATCTTGCAACCTGGAATCTGCCAAAATGGCTATTCCAGAGAATAGCAATCATTCCAAACTAAATAGTTGGATGATTGATAGTGGAGCCACAAACTACATAACCCCCTTCTATGACGATTTTATATCTATTAGCAATGGGGAGAAACTTTGTGAAGTAGCAAATGGTACTACAATGATGATGATCGGTCCTGGACATGTTATTGCTAAGTCCTCAGACCAACAATCATTAATATTGAGAGATGTGTGGTATTCCCCTAAATCTCCACATCGACTATTATCTATACCAGCATTAACTAGAAATGGTTACTCTGCTGAGATTACAAAAAGAGCTACTACTATCCAGAACAAACATGGCCAAGTTGTGTTACAGGCATTTGCTTTATCACCCCTTGGAGGACTTCATTGGTTTCAGTCTACTCAGATTAAACCTGTGATTGGGTCAACCATGTCTTTACAGGAATTAGATTCATTGAAACTGTGGCATTACAGATTTGGTCATGCATCACACAATGTGTTGCGTAATGCTCACAAGTCCTGCGAAGGAATAACCTCTTTTGGTAATACATCTCACACTTCCTTTTGTAAAGGATGCACTCTAGGAAAACATACTCAAGTCTCACATCCAATATCTCAGACTCATGCACCTGATGTTCTGTCACTGGTTCACACTGATCTGTTGGAAATGCCTATACATTCTCGCAATCACAACAAATGGGTGATTACTTTTATTGATGATCACAGTTCTTTTGCCTGTGTTGCTATGCTTAAGCATAAATTGGAAGCATTCTCTGCATTCCGATCTTACCTAGCTATGGCTGAACGAGCCACGGGGAGAAAACTTGTATCCCTATATTCAGACCGAGGGGGGGAATTTTTGGGAAAAGATTTCCAATTGTTCCTTACTTCAAGAGGTATTCAACATCAACAGTCTGTAGCTAGAGAACCACAACAAAATGGTAGAGCTGAACGATTCAACCGAACTCTACTAGACAAAGCAAATGCAATGCTTCACCAAGTATGTCTTCCTAAGTCATTCTGGCAAGACGCAATAGAAACTGCTGTTCACATCTATAATCGACAACCCATGCGAAGAATTAAGTGGGATACTCCCATATCTATCTGGGATAAGAGTATAAAGAAACCAGATGTATCTGGATTCAGGATCTTTGAATGTAGAGCATATGTTTTCATCCACAAAGAAGATCACAAAGATAAACTATCACCTAAAGCCAAAGAGATGATATTCATTGGTTATCTATCAGGAACCAAAGGATATAAATTCTATGACCCACAAGACTGAAAGGTAGTCATTGCCAGCAGTGCTACATTCAATGAATTCTCTTTCTCTAAATGTTCCAAGGAGTTAAACAAACCAGACCTTGTACTGATCCCAAATCATGACAATGAACTGGAGGATCAAGATCAAAATAGACCAGATCAAGAGGATGCTCACCAAGATCATGGTCCACTAGAATTTGATGTTAATCCAACAGATCTGTTACCCAATCATGATCCCAATCCTGAACAACAACAGGAAAGACCTCCTGAAGATCTTGATGATCAAAGAAAGGAGGAACCATTACTAAGAACACCACCAAGACCACCACCTCATCAGAATCCTGCACTCTCACCTCAAAGACAAAACAGGGGAAACATACCTCCACCTATACTTATTCGACCAATAGCACCAGCCATTCCTGAAGGACTCAGGAGATCTAATCGACCTCCTAAACCAAGAGTTCTTCAAGATAATGCCTTTGGTAAAAAGACAGCAGTCGAAATAGAGACACTAAATGAGGATGAAGATATATTTGGACCTGACAAGGAAGATGTGCAGAATATGAGTGCTCACTTCATGAAAGCACTTATGTTGACAGCAGCACCAGTGTTTGATATTCCAACACATTATAAAGATATATTCAAACTGCCCAAAGATCAACAACAATCTTGGATGGATGCTTGTAATGAAGAAATAAAGTCTATGAAAGATAGACATGTCTGGGATTTAGCAGATCTACCTCCAGGTCGAAAACCCATAACAGGGAGATGGGTATTTGTCAAGAAAAGTGATGGACGAACTAAGGCATGTTATGTCGCTAAGGGATTCACTCAAATCTTTGGAATAGATTTTGAGGAAACCTTCTCACCAGTTGCCAGATTTGAAACTATGCAACTGTTACTTGCTCTAGCTGCACTCGAAGATTGGGAAATAGAGGCACTAGATGTTAAAACAGCCTTCCTCTTCGGTGATCT
>JBBPMY010000318.1:0-19705 GCA_038090615.1 Phylloporus gajari
TTGGTTTCAGAATTCAAATACTGATATGCACAATCCGCTCCTCCAACGACACCTCGTCAGCAGTCTCCACCACTGCAGTGTTCAGCACTGCAACCGCATTTTGGAAATCAATGATCGGGGATTTGAATACCTAAGCAGAATCGAGTGACTATTCAGTGCACGACCGCGTTATCCACTCTCCACAGAGTCCCGATCACCCTATTGAGTACCGTAAACTGTGTTCCGGCCGCGAGATAAAGCACCTCATCAGGGGTCAACCCATCCCCCACAGCTATATTCGCAGACAGAAACGCGAACTCAAAGTTCGTGTACCGCTCCTGTATGATGGATATCAGTGTAAGCTTCCCATTGGCCATCGCGAATCTCGAGTTAAGAGCTTTGTCGCGTGCAGAGTGCCTCCATAGGCGATGTGGACACAACGGTGGTCTCAGAGTACTCTCACAGCGCCTTCGATAGTCTCGGATCTGACACTATGGGGCAGATTGGTCTCATCGCGAGTCCTCTAGATTTCGCGTTCCACCTCTGGGAGCTTTTCGTCTGCACAAAGGTGTGCCTGCTCGATGGCTGCAAAGGACATGACACTCAGCGCTCCAGAGATGTTATGGGCTTCCCACTGAGAACGAATACGGTCGCGTGCACAAAGGAGAGCAGAGAGGGAGGTGCATAGGATGAGAAGAAAGTTTTGGCGTCCTTTTCGGTATGTACTTACAGCATGCAGCGGGAGAGATGTGAACTTCTATGTTGGCCAGATATGCGAACTTAGAGGTAGCTAGATATCGTTCTGTAGGACGAAGGCGACGGATTCGGCTAGGGCTACAGAGGACCACAACTCGCGTAGCGTCTCCTTCACCTAGGATTCTCTGTGGTTTCCGTACAAATGTGTCCCGGGCAAGCTTGGAGGCATCGGCGGTGAGTAGGGATGGGATACGTGAATGGGCAGACAGGCGGAGGACAATGAGAGCGGACAGGTGCGATCCTCAAAACAAGGTATCGTGAGAACCCATCCAGACCTTGCCGTTCCTCTTGGACTCGTCAGTATGGTTTCACTTCCCACCCTTTTGCGTGCTCCCTGAGGTCTGCGCTCAATCCTGTGTATTTCCTCCCCAGTTTGCGTTCTCGGTCACCTACCTCGATTAGTTCTAAAAGTTGATTCCAGAAGCTCAACGCGCGGCACTCAACAGCCATACATGCCTTATACTTAGGCGAACAGTTAGCGAACAAAAACACCTATCCGTATGCGATGCAGTCTGCAACTCCGCACTTTCTTGGGTTCTTCAGGCTCTGTCTTTGCATGTCTGTTGCCCTTATCCACAAGCGGCGTCAGTAACACGTCTTTGTCCTCTTGCGATGCCATTTCTCAACGCACTCACAGTTATACCAAACCAACCAGTCCGAATCAGACATCGTGTACGCCTGGTACGTCGCATGCATCGGCAGCCGCCGTTGAGCTGATCGTATACTCCTGGCAGGTACTCCATCCTAGACTCATCAACGGCGGTTGCGCCTGATTGAATATGGCAAATTACGTCTCGACAATCTCGCGTGCTCTGGAGAGGTTGATGAGGTCCTGTTTCAATTTGGTTCCAGTCCCCGAACCTGGTGCTTGCAGTGCCCTCGCCCAAACCCTGGCGTGAGGTCTCCGCCCGGATATACCACAGCGAGTCCATCTACTAGGAAGTCGTGAGACCCGCCCATGCACACGCATACAAAACAGTACACCCTGGCTGGCAGTCCATCCATCATCCAAATCCACCTCTCCAGCTCGCTGTCCTCTATCAATGCTACCCTTTCCAAGCCCTTTTCCCGCTTGGTGCACCTCAGCACTTCCCCTCGTCGTCCTCTGCCTCCGTATTCAGATACTTGTGGCAGTCCTTGTGAATGCGTCGTTGTCCGGCGGGGTGTTGAATCACGGCCGGGTCAATGTACACCGACGAGGCGCATTCGGGCAGGAACTCGGCAAGGGCGGTGTTAAGCATAAAAACGGCATGTATTATCAGTGGGGAGGTGACGCAACTACGCGCAGGGCAGGCCCTGGTATAATCCAGTGTTTCCAAACGCCGATTGTCTCTGGACTCTGGAGGTGTGACCATAGCGACTCATAGGCACTCTCAGGCGTCAGGGCATCGAGTACTTACACATGGGCTAGAGCCCAGCTATGTCCTTTCACTGTAGGACGTGTACAGGAAGAGAAATAGATACGTTGCAGCGCCCGCTGGCAGAGGACGAAAAACACGATGTTAAACCTGCATACAATCAGACGTTCGTCCTCTTTCGATCTTTGTAAGGTTGTGATTCGGACCGCACGAACTAGGATCATTCCACCAAACGGATAATTTGGCAAGGCAGGGCGATCGTGCTCTTTCGGTCGATGAACTTTACGATTGCTGTACTTCAGTGCAATGTCAATTTAAGGTTCTGGTTCTCTTTTATGGACACCCCATCGGATGCTGACCATGTGCCTCTTACAAAGTTTGCTCTCGATTACACTGACCACACAGCCAAGATACCGTAGGTCAGTTGAAGGTGACCGGGTTATCTTGAAATACGACCTCCAAGTTACTCTTGGACAAGTTCAGCTTGATCCACTCCTCAAGTCTCAAATGTCCGCGGAATTACCAGGTCACAGTAGTCTCCTACGATAGCTGGACTGTGCTATCTACGCAAGGTCGCCATGCCACATACTTTTTGCCCAAGGCGCATTTCGCAGATACCCAGACAACCCTTGAACTACTCTCCCTCTCGCCGCTACATCCTATGACTGTCACTCAATGGTTAGTACGCAGGATTCGTACACAGCTAAACCGCTACCGCATTGTGTGGACTCGCTGTGGTTGAATGGGTGGATCGATTTGAATCACGAATTGACCACAAGTTTCTTCGTGCGTCGCTCGTTTCACAGTTTCTTTCACGAGGTACAGTCCTTGTCAACCAACCTTGTTCACCCTCCCAGCCCCCACTCATTAACTCTACACGTCTCGCTGCACGTCGATAGACATTATATCTTTCGTCAGACCGTTAGTCGTCATATTTTGCACAATCTACCTGAAACTTACTGAGAACAACAATGTAGATTTTCTCAGTGTCATCCCTCAACCCTGTTAGTGGCGTTTCGCAAGGTCACAACTAGGAGAGGACAAGCTCAGTGAGCAATCACATGCACCTTCTGCCATCGGGAGATTCACGGATATCGTATATGTCCTTATAATACATGGCAAACAGGTATAAAATCTAAAAGTTGAATAATGTATTATATAGGGTATTATATGATCATACATAGTTAAGCTTTTCTCGTAATAAGCAAAATAATTTTGTCTGCGACAATTTTTTTGCGAATTGCGAACTCGAACAACCTTTTGGGAAGTTAGCAAGAACAATAAGGATTCTGACTATAGGGGTGGATTACCGTATCACGCACGGCTTTTCCTTGATTACGCATAGCTTAGGGCGAAAACATTTTCAATATCTAGTATATACTATTACGTACTATAGATATGTGAAGACGATAGCGTGCATCCACTCTTTACAAGTGCTTGGCTTTCTCCGCACGCTCGCTGCACTGAGAGACGAGGCGAGGCACTGCCGCAATGGCACGCGCGCATACCTTGGGAGACGGGTATGGCGCATGCACCAAGGAGAGGGGGTGAGAATCAACACCCATGTACATCTGGGCCCGAGGGCCGACGTGCGTGAGGACTAGCACGCCGGTCCATCGACCTGAATGTGGTGATTCGAAGTGAAGGAAAGAAAATTTAGAATCGTCCCACGATTTCTTCTTTGAGCTTCTCGTGTAAGCGCATGCACGTGACTCACCGGAGTGTGGGTTGGTAATAATTGACTTGAATCTGAACCACGCAAATCACCATATTTATTGTGCAGACCATATAAACCAGTATATGGTATGTTCGAGTTTGAGCAGGATAATAATCCTGATAGAGACCATGTAATGCATTATAGTTTAAATACAATATTATAAACGCGCCCTAAGACATGTAATCAGAATATACTCGATTATACTGCTTGTATGGCCATATATGCTATTTGCAATCAATAACGTCGTGATTGGTAATGGTAATTTCCATCGGGGTCTGGGTATTCTCCCGATGGCCGTGCATTCTAAAGTCGGATCTAGGGACACAGCGTTGCGCGGGAGACATGGGGAGGAGCCACAACCAGAAGAAGACAAGCTCACTGAGCAGTCGCAGACAGACTCTTCAGACGATTAGGTGCCAATACTGAAGTCGGAGGAGGAAGAAGACATCGATTATGGGTGGTGGATTGACGAGAGATTTGGACCCGACAGCAGCGCTTGTATTTCTATGCCCATCCTCTTTTGACCTTTGTGATCACTCATCGTCCTTATTCTATGCATGTTTCGAATGTGTTTGGAAGAGATGTCACAGCCGTCTCCACAATAAGTCAACAATGTCGGAAGTGTAATGTTGGTACTAATCTATTGACAATGATAAATAAGAGCACTCAGTTGTTGGAAACGCCTTCATCATACCCAAACTCGTGCGTATGTACTTAGCGACGTCGGTGATGCGCACAACATTGACAATGTCGGTGGCAAGAGCGGCGATGATCTGTTATTGTTACGTAGTATGAGCGGGGCGAGAGTGCCAGAGGTGGTCCTTTGACGCTCAATGCGGTCGCTGCCTGCGCATCGTCCAGGGATCCTAGGTTTATGCCACTAAAGTCGTCGATGACGCCCCGCGGGGGTGGACGTTTGTCACGGTCACCGGAGCCTGCAGCACTAAACTCGATATAGACCAGATCGACATGAGCGGAGCCTTCTACATACGATGACAAAGCAGACGCACTGACCGACTAGGGTGACAAGGTTGGACCATTCGACGAGGACCTTCACTCGTATACCCTTCAAGTCCGAGTAACACAGTTCCCTTCTTCCTCTTCGACCCACCATCCACTTAGCGTCCTCAAGACGAACAGTCACCTCTCCGTAGGCGATGCGGTCTTCGTGTCCCATTCCTCCCCCCTTCCACCTTATCCAGATATCCGTGCTCGTTCTCATCCTCGTTGTCATCCGCGATGACGATCATCTTCCTCTTTGACGTCGATCAACTTGCAGAGCTTGGTGGAAGAGTAGATGGAACTCGCGTGCATGGACCTTTCAAGAGTATCATGCCTCAAGGATTCTTCGAATTTACACAAAGGACTGGACACCATACCTTGGCCTCACCACCCACAACCACAAGGAGTCACCCGAGGTCATTAAGGAGATGGAGGAGGCAACAGGTATCTCCACCAAAGCCTTGGTGGCGCTCCGCCCTGGATTGAATGACGTAAGGGGGAAAAGACAACACGGGTCGAAGACACTGCCTATTCATTACTTGGAATCTTCTCGATGACCTTACCTGCCACATATGGTGAAGGAGATAAGGCCCTAGGGCGATTCTTGTCTCAGCTACTCATGAGCTCGGGTGATACGAGCATCCTTGCATGGAGGGGGGGATCTAACAGCTTCAGCAGCTGCCTTCCGGCCGATATTTCTGTGTTCAGCCAGTCCTTGACCTCCTATATTCCAACAGCCATTCCTGATGACGAGATGGGGAGAATCACCACCAGCCTACATGCCTCCTCACTTGATCATAACCTGGTTACGAGGCTATACGACGAAGTGGACAGACTGCCCACACCAACTTTCACGGGACAGCGAATGAGGCTTCCGTGTCTCGCCTTCAAGGCTGCACTTCTATCGCGTCGTCGAGATGGATCCTGGTTTACCTTGAGTGTGCGGGCTGGTGCGCTCGGCACAATGAACATCAAGACCGAGCAATCTTTCACCTCGCAGGATTCGTTCACCCCTGGATCGACTTTCTTCTTGGCCGACGTGCTTTCAGCAAGAAAGTAGAGACCGTACGTGATGAGGACGCTTCAGCCCAGGACGACTTTGTATCATTTGATCCCGACCAACTCGGCGCCTCGCTTGCCTACGAATTCCTCGCTCGACTGCAGCTACCATTCGGTGCGCTCTTTCTCGTATCCGAACCGAACGCGGCAGAACACAGGAGGGTCTCTTCGGAAGATCTGATCAGGGTTCAGGTGGGGGAGATCACGTCGGCAGCGTTGGACGAATTAATACGGGCTGTGCGGGTGTTGGACGTGCTTTGATGCTCTTCGCAGATTGTCTCCTTCATGGGGCTACTGCTCCATGATTTTTTGTGCTTTGCGCGCTCTGCCAGCTGTCACTTGTGCTCGTACTCTTGTGTTCTCAGCATGTGCTCTTATTCATTTTGTTCGATACAACCGCATCGTCATTGCAAGGTCTTTACACTGTTTTCTCTAGTAAACGTAAACGCATCTGCGTACACACCCATGATGACAGAACCTGAGGGCGGGGACGAGCATAGGTGTTGAGACATGAACGGAGAGGAGGATAGTCGTCTACAAGGGGCGCGCCAGACCACTGACGCGTACAAAACGGCGCACCTTGGGTGGCAATCCATCCACCATCTGAAACGGCATTGCCGCCTCGCATCCTCGTCGCCCCGTCTACCTCCGTATTCTACACGCACGTCTCGCAGTAGGGTGCTTGCGAACACGCTATTGCCCGACGGAATGCCGAGGTCATGGCGGCCCATAAGGTAGTTCGATTTGAGGCCAATGCTGAGCGCCATCAACCCAGTGAAGTTGGCCGTGTTCATAGTCAGGTCGGGATGCACCAACGAGACGGATTTGGGCAGGGACTCGGCGAGGATGATAGCGCCTGCAGAGACGGGCTCCGTAGGGGAGAGAAAGAGGCATTTGTGTGTGGTGTTGAGCGTAAACGCGGGTCGCAATGATTGGATTTAGGTCATTATGTAATGACGAAGTGGTGCAACTACAAGTAGGACGCATTGTCGAGGGCAGGTGACATGAGCATGCATTCTCTGGTACTAAGGACAAGGGACGTACTGTTGTGTGGCAGGTCCTCCAATAAGTTTGAACCCGAATAGTTTGAGTCGACAATTGACAAATATTCGAGTGTTCTTGGTATGAGGAGAGTGTGTAGGGTCAGTTTTGGCTTCTGACTTGGGAGGCCAGTGATGAAAAGCTGAGCGAATGCACGGGCTGTCTGGCCCCTGTAGAGGCCGTGGGTAAAAGGCCAAAACATTTCCCCGCCCGAAGGTGGAATAATGGCAAAGTCGAGAAAAAAAGATACTGGTCATACACACCGTCGTGATCGTGCCCTAGCCTCCCTATCGATGCTCTCACCTCCGCTGAGACAAGAACCAGCATTCCTCCGCATTTTGGTCCTCTTGAAACTTCCAAGGATCCTTATTGGAGGCCGATGAAATTCCAGGGATATTTCTGGGGAAAAGATCGAGTATGAATGAGTCAGATCCTCAATTCTCGGTATGATAGTGGTTCGTTGAGCTTTGCCAATTCGAGAAACATTAGATCTCAGCCTCGGGGTCAAACAATCAAACTCGCCCCCATGGCACAAGGTGGGCAGTACTCCCTGTCCCACAGTCTCGTATGCTTACTCTGGTAGGCCCTCTATAGATTCCGGAAGTGTATTGGAGAATGATCGGCCTATCTGTCAAGTAGGTCTTTGAAGGCTTATGAAACTTCTGGGCTATTGAACCTGTTTTGAAAGCGCAACCCGTAACATCGTCTTTGTAGGAGAATCAGGCGTTGGGATAAGCTCCGTAATCAACCTCGTCACCGGCACAGACCGCGCTGTCACAGCAAACGACGTTCGCGGTGTGACCACAAAAACAGAATTCCATGATTGGCTCAATGACGGTCAGACGTTCCGCCTTTGGGACACGCCTGGTCTAAGCCAAGGATCGTATGGGACCGTATCCCCAAAGCAAGCCCAAGATGCGATCCGATCGCTCCTCACGGAACTGGGGAGGGGAGGCGACGTTCATCTCTTGGTGCTCTGCATGCGTGGACTTCCGAGGGTCACCAAAGGAATGAGGCAGATATACGAGACCGTAGTGCGGATTCGCGATAAAACTGCCCCTGACGTACCACTCATCGCTGTCGTCACCCACCTCGAGAAGAGATCGGCTGCCCCGGACATACTCCACTCCATGGATGAATGGTGGACGGACAATGTTACCGCACTTTCTGATCATGACATGTTGTTCTCTGGTCATGCTTGCATCACCACTTTGCCCGACAATTGCCACCCCAAGTTAGCTGGTCGGCGGGAGTTATGTCAAGGACTCGTTCGCCATGTTATCGTCGAGGGCGTTTCACCGAAGCTGGCTCGGAACATCGTTATCACGGGCGAAATTGGAGTTGGAAAGAGCTCTCTCGTCAACCTTGTGCTAGACTCTGAACGCGCCATCGTGGTGAACGATGTTAGCCCTGTGAGGACCACGACAAGTTACTACGATTGGGAGAACAACAATCAAACGTTACGTCTTTGGGATGTTTCCGGCTCGGGGGAAGAATTGCATGGAGGAGGGCCCCAACAGCGCACACAGGATCCGCTTCGACTGTTGTTCTCGGATCTCACCGAAAGAGGTGGTATCCATCTTCTGATCATTTGCATAAGCGGAATTTCTGGGATCAGGATGGCTACAAAGAAGACATACGATCTAATCATGAGAATTCGCGACAAGTTCTCTTCCACGACTCCAGTAGTCGCAGTCATCACGGGGCTCGAGAACCGGTCGAATACAAACAATCCTGTGGTCTCTATGGAGGGGTGGTGGGCGATCAATTCTGGCACGCTTTCTGAACTCGATATGTCGTTCTCCGGACACGCTTGCATTACAACCTTGCCCGACAACTGTCATCCGCAGTTTCCTGGGCGTCGCGAGACATGCCGAGAACTTGTGCGTAATCTGATCGTAAATCAATCTCTCCCACTGCGCACTGCACCACCCAAAGACTTGCATGTCTTGTTATTTGGAGAGACTGGCGTCGGAAAAAGTTCCCTTATCAATCTTCTCGCGGGGCGGCAAGTCGCGTCGGTCTCCCCAGACGGTTCGCCATGGACCTTGGACAGCTCCGAGTACCAGTTTCAACTTGGCTCCACCACGATCCGTTTATGGGACACTGTTGGCCTGGGGGACTCCGAAAAGGGTCCAAACGGCTACGTCGGTGCCATTGAAAAGGCTGTTCAGCTCATCCGAAGGTTAAACGCTACTGGTGGCATTAGCCTGTTTCTGTTTTGCATACGCGGAAATAGGATCACAGCGACCACGCAGAGCAATTACAGGTTGTTTTACGAAGTTCTTGGCCAAAAGGAAGTGCCGATTGCGCTAGTTGTGACCCACCTGGAGAGAGAGGCAGACATGGAGGATTGGTGGCAACGCAATGGCCGGACGCTAGAAAAGAATGGTATTCTCTCAGCCGGACACGCATGTATCACGGCGCTGGAAGGGCACCAGAGGTATTCAGAGTCAAGGGACATCCTTCAAGGCCTTCTCGCCCGTTTCGACGACCAAGGCAAGTTCTCGATGCCGCCTAAGGCATGGGCCGACCGTATTTGGGACTCGCTGGGTACGAAGAGTTTTCCAAAAGGAAAAGATCTGATCCAGCTCTTGGAAAAACGGTGCGACTTGGACCCGGATGTGGCATACCGTGTGGCTGCTTGTATAGATGACATAGAGCCGCACCAGAGGCCTGTGCATAAGCCACAACAGAAGAAAGGAAATTTCCGGGAGGAGTCGCAAACGAAGTCTGCGGACGGGCAAAGGCCATCGGTATCCGCAAACGAGGAGTGTGTCCCGGTAAAAGGCGAACCACGCAGTTCGAAGGATACCTACCTTCCCGATGGGAACATCCTAGCAGCTGATGACTTAAATTCTCCGGTAGTCCAATTACCCTCTGGTCGTGAAATCAATCAGGGGATGGATGCCCCCCCTGTGGCTCTAGGAGTCAAACAACGTCTCGTCCCTAGCCTTCTGAAATCGTAAGTGGATATGTGACTTTCGTGTCATGTTCACTCAATCGATGTATATTACTCACTGTGGTTGAATGGGTGATTGTTCTGAATCACGAATCGGCCGCAGTATCACCTCTCTTAATGCACCGCTCCAGGCTATGTTTCAAGCGGCCTCTGGGAGTGTTGGTAACATTTACTACACACATCTCATCGTGGGCTGACGCACCATCTCGCAGAATATGGCTAGATTGTCGCAAGATCCTGCAATTCTGCAAGACCTGCTAGTTAAGCGAAGCAGGGCATATGCAGAGAACGACAAGTGGCAGGACGCTTTGAACGATGCAAATAAAGTGGCTTATTTCCATTCGTTCATATTGGTTCGTGCTGATGGGTACTGACCAGATAATCAAGCTTAATTCATCCTCTCCATGGGGTTACGAGAGGAAGTGTGTAGCGCTACTTGGAATGGAACGCCATGATGACGCAAAAGTCGCGTTCGATAGAATGCTGTCGAAGATGTCAGAATCCCACGATCCAGAGATTCATCGTGAGTTTCATCTTATCATTCCGGTATTCCTCCACCAACATCCTCTTGTAGAGTGGTCTCGCCTCTATGAACAGATGAGGGAAGCTATTAATACATCTATCGGGAAAGTCATTCGCCATTCTCCTTTGGTGCTCATCAACACCTCATCCGGTCGTCTGTGCGATAAATCAGAGCAGGCTGCCGCATTTGAATTCACGCCAGCCTTTGCACGACTTATCACGTCCGTGACCACACACACTGATCATACTCAGATCGAACAAGTCGTCGGGGAATTTTACCGCTATGCTACACTCTCGCACACGTGGGAGGATAATGAACCTCTGTACGACAAGGTTGTGAAAATTGCGGTGTACAAACTCGAGGACTCTCCAACCCACGAGAAACTCCAAATGTTCTGCAAGGTCGCACGGGACGAGGGTTTCATCGGGGCATGGAGTGATACTTGCTGCATTGACAAAGTGGACCATTTCGTACTTCAGGAATCCCTCATTAGTATGTTCAAGTGGTACGAGGGATCCGCGATGACGATCATCTTCCTCTTTGACGTCGATCAACTTGCGGAGCTTGGTGCCTTGACAGAGAGTAGATGGAACTCACGTGCATGGACCTTCCAAGAGTATCATGCTTCAAAGGTTGTTCGAATTTACACCAAGGACTGGACACCATACCTCGGCCTCACCATCCACAATCACAAGGAGTCACCTCAGATCATCTCGGAAATGGAGAAGGCAACAGGTATCTCTGCCCAAGCGTTGGTGGCGCTCCGCCCTGGATTGAATGATGTACGGGGGAAGCTTCATCTAGCCTCCACACGAGAGACGACACGGGTCGAAGATGCCGCCTATTCATTACTTGGAATCTTCTCGATGACCTTACCGGTCACATATGGTGAAGGAGATAAGGCTCTGGGGCGATTCTTGTCTCAGCTACTCATGAGCTCGGGGGATACAAGCATGCTTGCATGGAGCGGGGGATCTAACAGCTTCAATAGCTGTCTTCCGGCCGATATTGCTGTGTTCAGCCAGCCCTTGACATCCTATATTCCAACAGCCATTCCTGATGATGAGATGGGGAGAATCACCACCGACCTATATGCATTCTCGCTTGATCAGAACCTGGTTACAAGGCTATACGACGAAGTGGGCAGACTGCCCACACCAACTTTCGCGGGACAGCGAATGAGGCTTCCATGTCTTGCCTTCAAGGTTACACTTCTATCGCGTCGTCGGGATGGATCCAGGTTTACCTTGGGTGTGCGGGCTGGTGCGCTCGGCACAATGAACATCAAGACCGAGCAATTTTTCACCCCGCAGGATTCTTTATATCTCGTTCACCCCTGGATCGACTTTCTTCTCGGCCGACGTGCTTTCAGAAAGAAAGTAGAGACCGTACGTGATGAGGACGCTTCGGCCCAGGACGACTTTGTGTCATTTGATCCCGACCAACTCGGCGCCTCGCTTGCCTACGAATTCCTCGCTCGACTGCAGCTACCATTCGGTGCGCTCTTTCTCGTATCTGAACCGAATGCGGCAGAATACAGAAGGGTCTCTACGGAAGATCTGATCACGGTCCAGGTGGGGGAGATCACGTTGGCGACGTTGGAGGAATTAATACGGGCTGTACGGGTGTTGGACGTGCTTTGATGCTCTTAGCAGATTGTCTCCTTCATGCGGCTACTGCTCTATGACTTTTTGTGCTTTGCGCACTCTGCCTACTGTCACTTGTGCTCGCACTCTTGTGTTCTCAGCATGTGCTCTTATTCATTTTGTTCGATACAACCGCATCGTCATTGCAGGGTCTTTACACTGTTCTCTCTAGTAAACGTAAACGTATATGTGTACACATCCATGACAGAACCTGAGAGCATAGGTATCGAGACATGAACGGAGGAGAGGAGGATGGTTGTCTATAAGGGGCGTATCCTAACGCATACAAAACGGCGCACCTTTGGTGGCAGTCCATCCCCCATCTGAAACGACATTGCCGCCTCGCTTCCTCGTCACCCCGTCTACCTCCGTATTCTACACGCACGTCTCGCAGTAGGGTGCTTGCGAACACGCTATTGCCCGACAGAATGCCGAGGTCATGGCGGCCCATGAGGTAGTTCGATTTGAGGCCCATGCTGAGCGCCGTGAAGTTGGTCGTTCATAGTCAGGTCGGGATTCACCAAGCAGACAGATTTGGGCAGGAACTCGGCGAGGATAATAGCGCCTGCAGAGACGGGCCCCGTAGGGGAGAGGAAGAGGTATTTGTGGGTGGTGTTGAGCGTGAACGCGGGTCGCAATGATTGGATTTAGGTCATTAATGACGGAGTGGTACAACTACAAGTAGGACACGCATCGTCGAGGGCAGGTGACATGAACATGCATTCTCTAGTAATGAGGACAAGGGACGCACTGTTGTGTGGCAGGTCCTCCATAAGTTCGAACCCGAATGGTTTGAGTCGAAAATTGAGAAATACTCAAGTGTTCTTAGTATGAGGAGGGTGTGTAGGATCAGTTTTAGCATCTAACTTGAGATGCCAGTGATGAAAGGTTGAGCGAATGCACGGGTTGTCCACTGTGCATCTGGCCCCTGCAGAGGCCGTGAGTAAAAGGCCAGAACATTTCCCCCGCCCGAAGGCAGTGGAACAACGCCAGGGTAGAGAAAAAAAGATACTGGTCATACACACACCGTCGTGATCGTCCCCTTGCCTCCCTATCGACGCTCTCAGGACCTCCACTGAGACAACTTCCCGACGGAAAAGTACACGACGATACAAGAACAAGCATTGCTCCGCAATGATTGCCCTCTTGAAACCAAGGATCCTTATTGGATACCGATGAAGTTCCAGGGATGTTTCCGAGAAAAAGATTTGACAGTTTTCAGTTAACGGTGCGAGACTGTGAGTCCTAAAAAATTTGCCAATTCGAGAAACAGTACTGAACTCGCAGGCTCGGGATCAAGCAATCAAACTCGCCTCCATGGCACAAGGTAAGCAGTGCTCCCTGTTCCACAGTCCCGTAAGCTTACTCTGGCAGGCCCTCTGTAGTAGATCCCGGCGCATATTGGAGAATGATCAAACTCGAGTAGGTCTCGGAAGGTACATGAAATCTATGCTAATTTGCTTTAAAAGCCCAATCCGTAACATCGTCGTTGTAGGAGAAACGGGCGTCGGGAAAAGCTCCCTAGTCAACCTCGTCATTGACGCGGACCGCGCTGTCACAGCGAACGACATTCGCGGTGTGACCACAAAAGTAGAATTCTATGATTGGCTTAACGACGGTCAGACATTCCGCCTTTGGGACACGCCCGGTCTGAGCGAGGGATCGTATGGGACCGTATCCCCAAAGCAAGCTCAAGATGCGATCCAATCGCTCCTCACGGAACTGGAGAGGGGAGGCGGTGTTCATCTCCTCGTGCTCTGCATGCGTGGACTTCCAAGGGTCACCAAAGGAATGAGGCAGACATACGAGGCCGTAGTACGGATTCGCGATAAAACCGCCCCAGATGTCCCACTCATCGCCGTCATCACGGACCTCGAGAAGAGATCGGCTGTCCCGGACATACTCCACTCCTTGGACGAGTGGTGGACTGACAATGTTGCAACACTTTCCGATTATGACATGTTGTTCTCTGGTCATGCTTGCATCACCACTTTACCCGACAATTGTCACCCCAAGTTAGCTGGTCGGCGGGAGTTGTGTCAAAGACTCATTCGTCGTGTCATCGTCGAGGGCGTTTCACCGAAGCTGGCTCGGAACATCGTTATTGCGGGCGAAATTGGAGTTGGAAAAAGCTCTCTCGTCAACCTCGTGCCAAACTCTGAACGCGCCATCGTGGTGAACGATGTTAGCCCTGTGAAGATCACGACAAGTTACTATGATTGGGAGAACAACAATGAAACGTTACGTCTTTGGGATGTTTCTGGCTTGGCAGAAGGGTTACATGGGGGAGGGTACCAACGACGTACACAAGATCCGCTTCAGCCATTGTTCTCAGATCTCGTGGAAAGAGGTGGCATTCATCTTCTGATCATTTGCATAAGCGGAATTTCTGGGATCACGATGGCTGCAAAGAAGACATACGATCTCATTATGAGAATGCGCGACAAGTTCTCTCCCACGACTCCCGTAGTCGCGGTCATCACGGGGCTCGAGAATCGGTCGAATACAAACAATGCTATGGTCTCTATGGAAGGGTGGTGGGCGATCAATTCTGGCACGCTTTCTGAACTCGATATGTCGTTCTCTGGACACGCTTGCATTACCACTTTACCCGACAACTGTCATCCGCAGCTTCCTGGGCGTCGCGAGGCATGCCGAGAACTCGTGCGCAATCTGATCGTAAATAAATCTCTCCCACTGCGCACTGCACCACCCAAAGACTTGCATGTCTTGTTATTTGGAGAGACTAGCGTCGGAAAAAGTTCCCTTATCAATCTTCTCGCGGGGCGGCAAATCGCGTCGGTCTCCCCAGACGGTTCGCCATGTACCTTGGACAGCTCCGAGTACCAGTTTCAACTTGGCTCCACCACAATCCGTTTATGGGACACTGTTGGCCTGGAGGACCCAGAAAAGGGTCCAAACGGCTACGTCGGTGCCATTGAAAAGGCTGTTCAGCTCATCCGAATATTAAACGCTACTGGTGGCATTAGCCTGTTTCTGTTTTGCATACGCGGAAATAGGATCACAGCGACCACGCAGAGCAATTACAGGTTATTTTACGAAGTTCTTGGCCAAAAGGAAGTGCCGATTGCGCTAGTTGTGACCCATCTGGAGAGAGAGGCAGACATGGAGGATTGGTGGCAACGCAATGGTCGGGCGCTAGAAAAGAACGGTATTCTCTCAGTCGGACACGCATGTATCACGGCGCTGGGAGGGCACCAGAGGTATTCAGAGTCAAGGGACATCCTTCAAGGCCTTCTCGCCCGTTTCGACGACCAAGGCAAGTTCTCGATGCCGCCTAAGGCATGGGCCGACCGTATTTGGGACTCGCTGGGTACGAAGAGTTTTCCAAAAGGAAAGGACCTGATTCAGGTCCTGGAAAAACGGTGCCACTTGGACTCGGATATGGCATACCGCGTGGCTGCTTGTATAGATGAGGACATTGAGCCGTACCAGAGGTCTGTGCAGAAGCTACAGCCGGAAAAAGGAAAGCTCTGGGAGCAATCGCAAACGAAGTCTACGGAGAGGCAAAAGTCATTGGTATTCGCAAAGGAGAATGACAATCTAACACCGCCGGTATCCCAACCTGACTCTGATCCTGAAATCCGTCAGGAGATGGAAAAGCCTCCTGTGGATGTAGGAGTCAAACGACATCTCGCCCCTAGCTTTTTGAAACCGTGAGTGGATATGTGAATTTCTTGTCATGTTCACTCGACCGATATATATTAGGGCGCTAGAAACGGAGTGGAGCACATCCAGAGTCATTGATTATCTCCTTCAGATGGCCGATACCCTGACCCCTACAGAAATCGACGAGCTGAAGTCATATACCGCCTTCGCTGGGGTGGGTGGCAAGAGCGACGATGGCAGGAAACGATTTCGTGCCGATGAACTCTACCCACCAATTCCTATCTTTGAACAACTCCATTTGCGAATCATTGACTGGAGTGGGAGGTCTGAATGGGAAAATGAATCCCGCGGAGGTGGTTTGTTACCTTTTCGCTCATACATTTACTAATACGTTTCTGTGAAGCTGAGCTCTTGTATAATCTTGGATTGCGTCGCCAACCGCCTATAGAGGACATCGTAAACCTGTGCTCGCAGGATACTGATACCGGGAAACGTGCCCTCGATTACTTTTGTGCCAACCTTCAAACAGTGTATTCGGACTACGAACCTGACAAGTACCAAGATGTGGCATTTATCCCTGCGAGGAAAACGGACGGCTTCTATCTGGAAAAGCCAGGAGATGTATTGAAAATTCCTATTACTTTAACCTTATCTCACGAGCCCTTTGTTTTTAGGTATTTCTTGATAGCAAGTGGGAAGCGTTCGAGCTTTCCGTAATACAGAATGGGGATCGTGATATCGTTTTCGAAGAGCTAGGAGTTCAGCGACATCCGCCTTCTTCATTGTTGCTTCAAATATTGGAGGCAAAGCCGCCACGTACCGAAGAAGTCGCTCGTCAGCAGTTTGAGATCTTGTCTGATCATGTCTCATGTGGGTGATCTCCCTTTCAACAAACACGATGAGCGATTAACTCCGTTCCAGACTTTGCACCGAATGAGCTCGAGATTCTTTCCCAGTCGCCGATGATCCCAAATACCATTTCTGGGGAAGAGCGGGAGTGGCTGACTCCCGTCCAATGCTACCTCGGAAAGACCGCGAAGCATGACCTGTACTCAAAGCTTTTTCGCTTTGTGGACTTTGGCCCAGGGGCGATCCAATTTTTACTTGCTTGTGGCGCCAAGAATGAGCCCTCTGAGGAAGACATCGCAGAGTACCTTGTCGAGAACCACGATAAAGTCTATAAGATGGCTGGACACGAGCGGTAAGGATTGACACAACGCGTACTTCTTCCCACTAATAGGAAAACATAGCTTCATGGAAGTGCTGCATGACCTCGCTGCCGGATATACTCGCATTTCTGATGTCACTCTTAGTAAGATGATGGTCAGGCCTGTCCTGCTTGGCACACAACGCGAGGGTGGTGAAAGAATCCACTCGCTGTGGGAGCCAACGGATATAGTCGTCGTGAACGATGAACATGCCCACCAGCTCTTTGGCGACTCGATCGTGACTGCACCAGAAAACATGTCCCCCGAACTCGAAGGTGAGCATGCATCCCTACGAAACACAACGTCAGATTGACTAAATAAAATAGACTTTTATGTGTTGCTCGGCTGCAAGTACTTGACCTCCATCGTCCGAGAAAAATCCAATCCATCCGACGAAAAGATGGACTGGAAAGTACGTTTCAAATATAGAGATCTCATTAGACCAAGACTTTGCTTGTTCCTTCATCATTACCAGTCACCGCCGGAGACTGAGGCGCCTGAATTTTCTGGGGCCCTTAGTGTCCGGGTTTGTGAGCGTTTGTCTGTTTCTAAAACACTTTCCACCCGGGACACAAATATTACAAAAGAACAAAGCGTGTGGGCAACGGCGGAGAACAGACAGGGCACGATAAAGGTATGGATTTCTTGCAGCGCAAAGGAAGACCTGCGCGAGTAAGTCCCACAACCCATTCCTTCCGATCTTTGGGGATGCTCAGGAATATAAAGGCTTGCCGTCTCTCTCTGTCGAGCGTTATTCGACGAGGTCAGGCACGATGACGTCCTTACTCTTTTGAGTATCCTTTCAGAAGAGGACATGGAGGTTTTGAGGGGAAAAGGCTACGATGGTCAGTTCAATCTTCGATCCAACCGTGAGGGGGGCTGAGGATATCACTGCAAAACAAAGTTGACCAGGTCATCGGTACGGGGTGGGTCGACCAGAGATTTGGATCGGACAGTGTCAATTGTATCTCCATGCCCATCTTTACTTGACCTTTCTGCACACACGTCATGTTACTCTGCGCCAACTGTATATGTTCATGTTTAGAATGTATCTTGAAAAGTCTCTCCACAATACATCAACAATGTCATTCGTGCACAGTCCAACAAGGAAAAATAAACAGGAATGCTGGTATTCAAATAAAAACTCAACACTAGGTCAAATTCTTCAACAACGGAAACGACCTCGTCGTACCCGCACGTGGCGACGTCGGCGACACTGGTGTCGGTGACGTGGGTGACGTTGGCAACGTCAGGGAGAGCGACAACGATCCCCCGTCAGGCCCACCATTATTGTTGGATCGCTTGCGTACAGGGACGTACGCGCGTGGCGAGAGCGGAGGTGGTCCTTTGACGTCGCGCTGACGGTCCTCTGACACGGGCGAGGTCGGCACCTGTACATCTTCCAGCGAGCTTGCTTGAAGGGCAGCGTCTATCCCACTAAAGTCGTCAATGATGCCCCGCGGAGGTGGACGTTCGACCATGGCCTCGAGGAGCTGCGGAAAAGGAGATTGTGTAAACGATCTAGAACAGGAACAGGCACGCGACGGACCTCGCGGCGAAGATCTTCACCCGCATACTCTCCCTCCATTTCTTCAGGGCCGAGTAACACTGTTCCCTTGCGGAATATTTCGCCTTCCTCCTCTACCCAGCTCTTTGACCTACCATCCATGTCAGCATCCTCAATCTTACGAATCGACAAACGGGCGCACCTATCCGTAGGCGATGCGACCTGTATGGCCGCTTCTTCTTCTCCTTCCTCCGTGTCTAGATATCTCTGCTCGTCCTCAGACTCATCCTCGGACTCGGTGATCATGAAGGTGGGACTGAGTACTTTCTCGGGTTCCTCTGGCTCCGGCTCTGCACGTCCCTTGCCCTTGTCCACACGCGGCGTCAACAACATCTCATCTTCCTCTCCCGCCGTCGTGTCTCCCCCCACGACACTCACACGTATACCAGAACCGACCAGCCCATCGACTTTTAACCCGAGACCATGTACACGGGCCCGGCGTGACGTGCGCACCGCCAGCTGGTCGATTCCGCCATTGAGCTGATCACATAAGACGAGCATCCGCTCCATCTTGGATTCGTCCGCGGCCGTCGCGCTGATTTGGATCTGGTATGTCAAGGTCTCGACCATCTCACGTGCTCTGGAGATGAGGTCTTGTTCGGTTTCAGTCGCCGAACCCGAGCCTGGTCCTTGACCTTCATCCCCACCCAAACTCGGGCGTGAAGTCTCTGTCCGGATTTGCTCTAGTAGCTCCTCTGCACGCGACAGCGAGTCCGTCTACAAGGACGCTGTCAGATAACTTCACGCATATACACATATAAAAATGGCGCACCTGGGGTGGCAATCCATCCCCCATCCGAATCGACCTCGCCAGCTCGCTGTCCTCGATCAGACCCCATACACCCTTCCCGAGCCCCTTTCCACTCGCCGCACCACCATGCTCCTCAGCACCACCCCTTGTCGCCCTCACCGCCTCTTCCGTATTCCGCACGCACGTGTTCAGAATCTCGCGGCAGATGCTTGCGAACGCGTCATTGTCTGGTGGGATGTTGAGGTCGAGGCAACGCATGACGTGGTTTGATTTGAGACCCTTGCTGAGCGCCATCACCCCAGCAAGGTCGATCGAGTTCACGGTCAGGTCGAGATGTACCAACGAGGCGGATTCGGGGAGAAACTCGGCGAGGGCGATGGCGCCTGCAGAGGTGAGTTGGGTGGAGGACAGAAAGAGGCGTTTGAGGGCCGTGTTGAGCGTAAATGCGGTGCGTAACGATTGAATCTACGAGTGGGTGTTGTTAACGAGGCGACCACTACAGATGT